>NW_024121128.1:399982-404982 GCF_016745375.1 Pimephales promelas
AATGAATGTTTGTGTGTGTGTGTGTGTGTGTGTGTTGCAGGACACGCCTCATGCAGAGCTTTAAGGAGTCGCACTCGCACGAGTCTCTGCTGTCTCCCAGCAGCGCGGCCGAGGCGCTGGACCTCACGCTGGACGAGGACGCCGTCATCAAGCCCGTGCACTCCAGCATCCTCGGCCAGGAGTACTGCTTCGAGGTGTGTGTGTGTGTGTGTGTGTGTGTGCGGGGGACTTTGCTTTTCATTTATTACTCAAAGCTCACTTTAGGGTTCTTGGATAGCACATCAAAAACTGCTGATACAGTTCAAGCATTATTAAACACAAGTGAACACTCAGTAATAAAATAAGAACAAATCACACGCAGAGATGAACTAAATAACAGAAGTATTCAGGTGCAGAGATGAATTATCAAACCTAAATGTAAAATAACACTTTTTGTTCACTCTAGAATTAAATATGGTTTCATCTTTGTTAAAGCTGTATTTTGTTGTTTTATTGACATTAACAACACAGACGACTGCAGGAATATTAGGCGCCGTCACTTTAAGACCGAATAAACTGACACAATGACAGAATCAGTACAATTATATTTTATACAATTTATTGATTTTATTTTAAATAAATGTTTTTGTTAATTTACTTACTATTTATTACATCAAATTGTATTTATTTTTGTTCATTTTTTTTATTGAATTGATCTTTATTTAATTCAATCATGTTTTATTTTAAGAATTTTTTACAGATGACACTCAGACTTGTTCCTTGAATCAGGTCATTTGATTACGAGAATCCTTGGCTCTCACACACACACACACACACACACTAACTCTCTGTGCTCCAGGTGACGACGGCGTCCGGCACCAAGTGTTTCGCGTGTCGCTCCGCCGCCGAGAGGGACAAGTGGATCGAGAACCTGCAGCGGGCCATCAAACCCAACAAGGTACCGCAGCGCCTCACGCGGGCTTCGCTTCGGGAACCGCTTCATCCTTCTGTGTTCACACCGCAGGAACTAATGAATATAGTTCTAGGAACTCCTTTTGGAGGAACTCGTTTCCTCCTCCAGAGTCGCTCTAAGCCAGCGCTATAGGAACTAGCCGTGGCGTTAGTGTTCTCTGATTGGCCGAACACCGGCACCCGCCATTATTAAAAAGCACACAGATTATAGCTTATATATTTACCCCAGAAACTAACTCTACAAACATGGAAAACATTGATAGATGGAGCTCTTAATCTTTAAGTCATTCGGCTTTAATCTCTTGAGAGTTATTAGCGGTGCAGGAAAACGTTCCAATGGGAACTGTTAGTTTTCCATGTTCGTAGAGTTAGTTTCTGGAGCAAATATATCGGCTATAATCATTGTGCTTTTTTACAAATGGCAGGTGCTGGTGTTTGGTGTGCCTTCAGCCAATCAGAGAACACTAACGTCACTGTAGGTTTAGACTGACTCTGGAGGAGTGAATTCGTTAAACTAGAGCTAAAATCATTCCTAGTTCCTGCGTGTGAACACGCAGACAGACAGTTTCAGATGTTTCATAGCTGCTCATCGTGTGTGTGTGTGTGTGTGTGCAGGATAACAGCCGCCGTGTGGATAACGTGCTGAAGCTATGGATCATCGAGGCGCGCGACCTGCCGGCTAAGAAGCGCTACTACTGCGAGCTGTGTCTGGACGACATGCTGTACGCGCGCACCACTAGCAAACCGCGCACCGACACCGTGTTCTGGGGCGAACACTTCGAGTTCAACAACCTGCCGGCCATCCGGAGCCTGAGACTGCACCTGTACAAGGAGACCGACAAGAAGAGGCGGAAGGTGTGTGTGTGTGCTACACTGACCTCTGACCCAGAGTCTCAGATCCGTACTCATTCTACCATCTGACGCCTTTATAGGACAGATGAAGCTTTTAGAGAACAAACACTGAACACAATTATAAACACAACCATTTTTCATGAGCTGAACTCAAAGATCTCAGCTTTGTTCACAAAAGGTGTATTTCTCTGAAATATTGTTCAGATCTGTCTAAATCAGTGTTAGTGAGCACTTCTCCTGTGCCGAGATGAGGTGTGGCGTATGGAGATGATGATACACAGCAGGATTATTATACATTTATAATCAGGATTATTATAGATTATATAGTATTTATTTATTTTATTTATTTATTTATTTAGAAAAGGGACAGTGTACATTAATAAACATTCTTAAATGTAAATGTACCCAAATTAGCCCAAAGGCTAGTTTTCATTGGTAGTCCCTTTGCCAGATGTTATTAGGCTCTTAACTAGAAAAAAAAAAAGAATTAAAAATTACAGCAATACAACAGTCATAAAACTAGAAGTATACAAAAAGACAATGTATATACAGACACAATTAAACCAAGAAAAAAAAAGAAAAAAAAATATTTTAAATATTTAAATGTATGTTATAAATGATAAATAAATATATTTACAGTATATACTTGCAAATATTTCTTAAATATATACATGTATGTGTGTGTGTTTATATATGCAAAATAATTATACACAGCACACACACATATATTATCTAAACACAAACTTTTATTTTGGATGTGAATAATTGTTGCCCAACACTAGATATTTTATAATCAAAAAGCTTGTCTTATCAATAGGGGCCAATGAATTTTAAATTCTGAAGTGAAATTCTTAGAATTTTTCCAGATTCTGCGTTTTATGATATAATACAAATTTATAACCAAAAAACAATGGTATTCAAATAAATGCATTAAACTTATACAATTAAATACAATACAATTTAAATAAAATATATTAATATAAATTAATTATCAATTTATTCCTTTTTAATCAAATTAATTAAAATAATTTATTTTATTATTCACTTATTTTACTCATTTTTTTAATAATCAAATTATTTATTTAAACACATTTTTAATAATTTATTTTACTGATTTGTATTTTGAATCAAGTTTATTTGTTAGATAATATATAGATATAAATGATTTATTATTATTATTTATTTTTTTTACAGATTTTAGTTTTTCTCTAGACTGTCCCTCAGACCCCAGTCATTTCCTCACAGCCCCTATGGGCCCCGTAACCCTGTCACTCCTGAGGGCCCCGAGGCCCGGTCTGAAAGCCCTGCTGTAGATAACCAGTGTGTGTGTGTGTGTGTGTGTGTGTGTCAGGAGAAGAGTACATATCTGGGTCTGGTCAGCATCCCGATCCCCAGCCTCACGGGCCGCCAGTTCGTGGAGCAGTGGTACCCGGTGCTCCAGCCCAGCGCTCTGGCTAAAGGCTCCGGCGGCGGCAAGATCATCAACGCTTCGCTGCGACTCAAGTCTCGATACCAGAGCATGAACATCCTGCCCATGGAGCTCTACAAGGAGTTTGCAGAGTACGTGACCAACAACTACAGGACGCTGTGTGGAGTTCTGGAGCCGCTGCTGAGCGCCAAGAGCAAAGAGGAGGTGGCGTGTGCGCTGGTGCACATCCTGCAGAGCACTGGCAAGGCCAAGGTGTGTGTGTGTGTGCGTCATAAAAATCATAAAAGTGCATCTATCCATCATAAAAGTGCATCTGTCCATCATAAAAGTGCATCCATCATCATAAAAGTGCATCCATCCATCATAAAAGTGCATCTGCCCATCATAAAAGTGCATCCGTCCATCATAAAAGTGCATCCGTCCATCATAAAAAATGCATCTATCATCATAAAGTGCATCTATCCTCATAAAAGTGCATCTATCCATCATAAAAGTGCATCCGTCCATCATAAAAGTGCATCCATCCATCATAAAAGTGCATCCGTCCATCATAAAAGTGCATCCATCCATCATAAAAGTGCATCAGTCCATCATAAAAATGCATCTATCATCATAAAAGTGCATCTATCCATCATAAAAGTGCATCTATCCATCATAAAAGTGCATCCGTCCATTATAAAAGTGCATCCATCCATCACAAAAGTGCATCCGTCCATCATAAAGTGCATCCATCCATCATAAAAGTGCATCCGTCCATCATAAAAGTGCATCCATCCATCATAAAAGTGCATCAGTCCATCATAAAAATGCATCTATCATCATAAAAGTGCATCTATCCATCATAAAAGTGCATCTATCCATCATAAAAGTGCATCCGTCCATTATAAAAGTGCATCCATCCATCACAAAAGTGCATCCGTCCATCATAAAAGTGCATCTATCCATCATAAAAGTGCATCCGTCCATCATAAAAGTGCATCCATCCATCATAAAAGTGCATCCGTCCATCATAAAAATGCATCTATCATCATAAAAGTGCATCTATCCATCATAAAAGTGCATCTATCCCTCATAAAAGTGCATCCGTCCATCATAAAAATGCATCTATCATCATAAAAGTGCATCTATCCATCATAAAAGTGCATCTATCCATCATAAAAGTGCATCCGTCCATCATAAAAGTGCATCCATCCATCATAAAAGTGCATCCGTCCATCATAAAAGTGCATCTATCCATCATAAAAGTGCATCCGTCCATCATAAAAGTGCATCTATCCATCATAAAAGTGCATCCGTCCATCATAAAAGTGCATCCGTCCATCATAAAAGTGCATCTATCCATCATAAAAGTGCATCCGTCCATCATAAAAGTGCATCCGTCCATCATAAAAGTGCATCCATCCATCATAAAAGTGCATCCGTCCATCATAAAAGTGCATCCATCCATCATAAAAGTGCATCCATCCATCATAAAAGTGCATCTATCATCATAAAAGTGCATCTATAAATCTTAAAAGTTTAGTCAATGATACTGGAGTGGTCATGTGACTCACGTCAGGCATGTGTGTGTGTGTGTGTGTGTGCGGTTCAGGACTTCCTGTCAGATATGGCCATGACTGAGGTTGATCGCTTCATGGACCGAGAGCATCTGATCTTCAGAGAAAACACACTGGCAACCAAAGCCATCGAGGAGTTCCTGAAGCTCATAGCGCATCGATACCTGAAGGACACCATTGGTGAGTGAGTGTGTGTGTGTGTGTGTGAGTGA
>NW_024121128.1:409982-442482 GCF_016745375.1 Pimephales promelas
CACTTCAGAACACACTGAGCATCAAACACCAATACAGTAAATACACACTTTTCATCTTTACAGTTTGAACAATTTCAGTGGCTTGATACAAAGTAACATTTTCTTCAATGAATGAACCCGATTTATTTAAATTTTTAGAACACAACAATTCTTTAAGGTAAATGAAAATGAGCAGTTTGCTTCAATAGTCTGTAGAAATTAAAAGTACATACTGTAATTTGAACAAATAACTGAGGGGCTGGTCCTGCTCTCTCTCCACATCAGGGCACAGGTGTCGGACGCCCAGCTGAAGTGCACTCGGCAGTGTGTGAAAGGCACAAGGCTGAAATGTATTCTGTGTTGAATGTGTGGTTCACAGTTTTATCAGCAGTGTGTTAACATTTGATCAAAGTGCTGTAAATCCACAGCGTTGTGCAGGTTGTGGTTAAAGTCATGGGATAAGTGTGTAGACGAACTAGAGTTTGGTCCACGTGAGCGGCTCGGCTGGAGTTAGAGTTCAGCACACGCAGCTCCAGGTGTACACGACCCGTTCTTGTCTTAGGACAACTCTGATTAACTTTTCTGATCCACTTTAGGTGTCGACGACTGTATATTGTCGTTCTAATCTGCTGTAGATTTTAAGAGTCCTGAAGCTTGAGTAACAGCGCGTCTCGTTCTCAAACGGTCTGGTCTCGTGTGTGTCTCGTCAGGTTCTCAGTGTGAATAAGAGTGTTTCTATGATGGACCTGCAGGATTCGCGCATCAACAGCGTGTCGAACCTGCACTCGGTGAACGACCTGCTGAACTCGTCTCAGGGCTCCCTGGCGGGCCTGGGGTTCGGTCCGCTGGGTGGCGCCCCCCTCAGGGCGGGAGGACGCGTGTCGGCGGGCTCGGGCGGCTCCAGCATGTCGGGGGGGCTGCGTCTCAGCCACTCGGGCCTGACGACGGACTCGCTGTCTCAGCAGCAGCAGCAGCAAGCGGCCGCCATGAACGTGCCTCTGTCCTTCCAGAACCCGCTGTTCCACCTGGCGTCGGACGGGCCGCAGTACCACACGCCGCCACACGGGCCCGCCGCCCCGCCGCCGCTGCTGCTAGCGCCCGAGCCGGAGAACGGGCACGTGGGCTACGGCGTGCCGTCGTTCGGGCACAGCGGGTTCTCTCGCAGCGAGGATCTGTCGGCCCTGAGGAACCAGAACAGTCTGGTGCAGCCCAACATCGTGCACTCGCACAGCTACAGCGACGACTTCACGCGGCACAATCAGGCCGACTACGCGCGCAGACAGCTGTCGCTGCAGGTGCAGGTAAAGTTCAGCGCCACACACCTGTGCTAATCGTAGACTGCTAACAAATATGCCCGTGACGTCACCAGTAGGCGGTGTTGGGGGAAGTTAGTGATGCATTACAATATTGCGTTACTCCCTTAAAAAGTAACTATTTGCGTCACTTACTAGTTTTTATAATTGCGTTTTGCGTTAAAAAAAGTAACGCAAAATGAACTCAGTTATTTACATTTTAAGGGAGTAGTGCAACATTATAAGGCGTTACTTTTCTAAAAAAATAACTAACAAACACAATTAGTTACGCAATATTGATTCCACTATTGGAATCGAAATTTAAAGGATCCGATTTCCGATTTTTTTTCCTCAAGTATTCAATTCCAGAATTGGAATAGATTTTTGATTCCCAACTCTACTAATACTGCTTTTGAAATCTCTCTCTCTCTCTCTGTGTGTGTGTGTGTCAGGAGAATCTCCAGCAGCAGGTTCTGATGGGCATCGCCGCACAGACAGCAACGGGCACCGGCACGCCCGCCTCTCTGGCCACGCCCCCAACCACCATTCACCCCGCCCGCCAGGCCTCCATGGGCCCGCCCCCTCCTCAGCGCATGAAGCCTCAGCCCCCCCACCAGCTGTCCGTCAGCTCGGCCGCTAACTCCACCCCCCCGAAGACACGCCCCCAGAGCGGGAACCTGCTGCAGTCGCCCGAGTCCAGCTACGGTGGGAGGCAGTTGCCCAGGCAACAGCTGTCCGTCAAAGATAGCCCCGCCCCCGGGCTGCCGCATCAGTCCAGCACGGCTGCGGAGAGCCCCGCCCCTCAGGGCGGAGCCAATGACAGCGCAGAGAACACACCGAGCGGCCAATCAGCAAAAGCCTCGCAGCAAACCAACCAGCAGCATCTGCTCAAGCCAGGCGCGAACAAACAGGTACGAACGTCTCGTTACGTGTCCGTGCTGTCGAATCATCATATAAGAGTGATTTATGAAGGATCATGTGACACTGAAGACTGGAGTAATGATGATGAATTCAGGAATAAATTACACTTTACTATAATATTTACTAGGGCTGTCAAACGATTAATCGCATCCAAAATAAAAGTTTGTGTTTACATAATATATGTGGGTGTATTGTGTATAATTATTTTGTATATATATAAACAAGCACACATGCATGTATATATTTAAGAAAAAAATATTATGTATATGTAAAATATTTATATATAATATATAAATTATATAAATCTATATACAGTATATACATGAAAATATATCTTAAATATATACATGCATGTGTGTGTATTTCTATATACAAAATAATTATACACAATGCACCCACATATATTATGTAAACACAAACTTTTATTTTGGATGCGATTAATCGTTTGACAGCCCTAGTATTTACATAGAAAACAGATGATTTACTATTTAAAAAAATATTTTACTGTAAATAAAATAAATGCAGCTTTGATGAGCAGAAGAGACTCTTCCAGAAATATTAAATAATCTGGTTACACTTTATTTTGTGTGTGTGTGTGTGTGTGTGTGTGTTCAGGGCTCGAAGTCTCCGTCTACGCTCAACCCCCCCACTGCTGCGTCGGAGCGTACGGTGGCCTGGGTGTCCAACATGCCTCACCTCTCCGCGGACATCGAGAGCCTGCGTGTGGACCGAGAGGAGTTCAAGCTGAAGGAGCACTCCAAGAGCATGGACGAGTCCCGCCTGGACCGGGTCAGTACTCACCCGAGTGTGTGTGTGTGTGTGTGTGGACCGAGAGGAGTCCATTTATACAACGAAAAGGCAAGATTTGCATTGTGAGATGAGTGAGTGACAGAACGGTGTGTGTGTGTGTGTGTGTGGGCACGCAGGTGCGCGAGTACGAGGAGGAGATCCACTCGCTGAAGGAGCGGCTGCTGATGTCACACAGGAAGCTGGAGGAGTACGAGCGTCGGCTGCAGTCGCAGGAGCATCAGACCAGTAAGATCCTGCTGCAGTACCAGAGCCGGCTGGACGACAGCGAGAGGAGGCTCCGGCAGCAGCAGGCGCAGAAGGACTCGCAGATCAAGGGCATCATCAACAGGTCAGACCGCACACACACACACACGCCTCACTGACGCAGCAGAGCATCCTGGGAATGTGTGTGTGTGTGTGTGTGTGTGTGTTGCAGGCTGATGGCGGTAGAGGATGAGCTGAGAGGGAGTGGAATGCCTGACCTCAAAACCAGATTGTTCACAGAACAGGTTTGTCACACACACTGTAACCTTCATGTCTCTCCACGAGTGTGTGTGTGTGTGTGTGTGTGAGCTCAGGGCTGTGAGGAATGAACCATGACTGATCATGAAGGCAGTGTGAATCTAATATCACTTTGACTCTTCTGAGTCTTTAGTGATTCGTAATGTTACACTGATCCGTTCATTTGATATGAATCAGATTATCTTTTGATTTGAGTCCATAAAGATCCCAAATAAAGAGAAAATAATCAAATGTGATGAAGCCCATTTTTATTTGTAAGATCTCACTCGATAATACCGCATGATTAATACATATTTAAACAATTGTATCATTGGATTTTCCATTTAAATATGATTAAATATACTGTTAAGTCTTTTTCAGCCAAGAACGACAACTGTGGATGAAAACTATAGTGATAATAATAACTGTGATACTAATGGCTATAGTGATAATTATAATTATAGTAAAAAAAAAAATAATGATTATACCGCTAACTATAATGATAATAACTTTACCGATAACTAAAGTGATAATAATAACTGTTATACTAATAACAATAGTACGGAGGCATATTGCATTCACTTGAAGAAAAAAAATCTACTCTGTTTTTCTGAATTAACGAGTAAATTTTTCATGAGAAAAAAAAATTGCTCTGTTTTTCTAAATTAATGAGTTAATTTTTCATGAGAAAAAAAGTTTTTGCTCTGTTTTTCTGAATTAATGAGTTAATTTTTCATGGAAATTTTTTTTTTTGCTGTGTTTTTCTGAATTAATGAGTTAATTTTTCATGAGAAAAAAATATTTTGCTCTGTTTTTCTGAATTAACGAGTTAATTTTTCATGGATTTTTTTTTTTTGCTCTGTTTTTCTGAATTAACTCGTTTTTTTCTCATGAAAAATTAACTCGTTAATTCAGAAAATGAAGTGAATGCAATACGCCTCTGTACCTCCGTACTACGGTGATAATATTGATAATAATAATTATACCGATAACTTTGGTTATAATAATAACTGCACAGATACACACATATAGTGATAAAATTAACTATAATGATAACTATAGCAATGATAATAAACTATTTCGATAGATAAAGTGATAACTATAATGGTAAATATAAAGCATGACAGATTGTGATTGTTAATGTTTATATTGTTTATCAGCAGAAAAAAAATCGTTCCGATGGTGATTCCAATGATGTCGTTCCCCTGTGTCTTTATTATAGCTTTGATGTGTAAAGCGATTATTGAAATTACTTTATAATCATCATTGTAGTTATGGCTCTTGGTGTGAATACAGTGAATAGGGACTGTGTCGTGTCCAGCGCTGGCCTGTGATTGGCTGACAGTGACAGCACGTCAGGCCTGTGATTGGCTGATGGAGAATGACATGATCAACTCAAACACATTTACTCTTCAGTTTCTCCTCATCGTGTCTGTCATCATTTATTAGTGTCCTTCAAACCCGCTCTTCATTCACTGATCATCAGCCTCGTAATTCTAGTCACATGACTGTCTTTTAATGCAATTAACTGTATGATGATTATTGACGTAATTATTCCCATTGTGATGAATGTATAATGAGTGTTTGAATTTTATTTCAGTTTTATTATCATTATATTAATATTTTGAATTGGCTTTTATTTTGATATTTTTGCTTTCATGTTTATTTTCATTATTTCATTAAATATTGCTATTTAAGTTAATTTTATTTTTGTTTTATTTTAGTTATTTATTGATTCCCAGTTTCAACTTATGTCCAAGGTAACATTTGTAAATTTAATTTTTTTTCTTCAACTTTTCCTATGTTTATATTTGATGTTGTTTCAGCTTTATTTGAATAGAAATGTTTTAACGGTTCTAATTGAGCATCCGCCGCTGAATCTCGGCCTCTGTTTCTCCTCAGCCGATATATGGGGCCCACTCTGGAACATGATTGGCCCGGGCAGGACTAGAGGACACGTGATTGGTTGAACCTCAACCCAGGAGTGTCTGACGATTGGCTGGGAGAGAAGAGAGGCGGAGCCTGAGCAGGACGACCGACTCTACAGTCTTTCTTTCTCTCCTTCTCTCTCTCTCTCTCTCAAACACACGCTGAGAGAATATATATATGTATATAGATGATATATAAATATATATTTCTCAGATGTGTCTCTCTCTCTCTTGCTGTCTTTGTCTTTTTTGAGCCAAATGGACGACAATCAGCACCTCGAGGCCGAAACAATCACACCGATAGCACAAAGAAAATCATCGCAGACGGAGAGAGAGAGACAGCACTCGTTCTCTTCCCATCACCTCTCTCTCTCTCTTCTGCAGGAGTGTGTGTGTGTGTGTGTGTGTGGTGTGTGTTTGATCAGTTGCAGCCTCAACTTCCTAATAATGACTCTTGTTTTTTCAAATGATGTATTGAGGGGCTCGATTCTTTCTGAGCCAATCAGACGCTGCCGTGCCGCTCAGAGCCCCGCCCCTTCCTGTCTCCTCTCCGTGCCTAAAGAGCTCTCTGAGAACAACAGGGCAAACGCAGCCTCCACGCGGGAGCCGGACACTCGCTCACGTGGATGTGGATCTCCGAACACGAGACGTCAGCTGTTCGTAGGAGACTTTCAGATGAAAAGCATCATCATCACTGAAGCTGTCGCTCTCAGACGCCAGTGCGCCGCTCCCGTCGCTCGTCGGGTTAGTCACGCGCGTTTCACCGGCTTCATTTGATCACGTCCGTCATCAGGTGCACAGACTCTCAGCTCGGCAAAATAAAGGTTCGGTTTAACTTGAAGAAATTGTGACAGGAATTATTAAAGAATTCGAAAAAAAAGATTAAATTATATACCAAACGATTACTATTGTACAGCAGAATGTATTTCTCAAAGTAATAATAATAATAATAATATAAATAATTTAAAACTTTATTTTTAAGGACTATTAGACAATCTTTTGTGTTTTTTTTCTTTTTTGTTCTGCAAGCCTGTCGTGCAGCCCTGAAAACATTAAAGGAATGGCACTTTCATTTGACTACATTTTAAAAACTTAATTAAATTGTTGATATTTTATGCCTTAATTTGATCAATACCACCGTTTTTAGTAATGCATTTGTATTAAATCCTACATGCAGAAAAAATTCTAGCAGAATTTCTGAAAAATAAAACATTTCATTATTAATAATACATTATTATGAATTCACTTGATTAGACATGCTTTTTGATTATCAAAAACATTCAAATGGAATCCAGAAAAGTTAAAACAGAAAAATTTAAATAGATTTCATAACCCTAACCCTAAAATGTTTTTTTTTTTTTTTACTTTTAATACATTTTTGTTAAATTGTTTAAGTTTCATGATTTCAATTAATTAGACGTGCATTTTAACATTACATTAAAAATGTTTGATTTTAACATTAAAACGGGATGGAGAAAAATATATTATTATATATATAATATATTATATATTTTTAGCATGATGTGTCTTCATTAGTTTCATATTGATGCTTCCCTACAGATGTTGCCTATTCATATTTTTCATGAAACGGTGAAATGGTATACTCCAGTATCGTGTGTTTGTGTGTGAGAGAGAGAGAGAGTGTGTGTGTTTGTGTAAGAGAGAGAGAGAGTGTGTGTATGTGTGAGAGAGAGTGTGTCCTGATCATCAACTCTTCAGTCGACCGTCTGCGGCTCACTGGGTCTGAGAACAGCGATTGCTCTTCATTCACACACTCTCACACACACACACTCACTCTCACACACACACACACACACTGACGGGCTGCTGATTTCTGTACATAGAGTCCAGATTGAAAGTTTCTCTTATTTTAAGTGGGTTGAGTTTTTCTCTTTTCTTGGTGTTTGGTGGATGATACTCATATACGCCAGTCGCTGCTGGGCCTTTAGTCACTTACTTTCGTCTTTATTTACCTTTTCTGTTGGAAGTATTACTTTGGTCTGCATTTCAGGTAATAATAGTTATGAAAAAACGATGATAATGAACAGTGTTTCTGTGCCTACAGTTCCCATACCGAGCTCTGATTGGCTGAACACGAGCACGTTTCGCCAGTGAGACGCTCTGATTGGCTGAACACGAGCACGTGTCGCCAGTGAGGCGCTCTGATTGGCTGAACACGAGCACGTGTCGGCAGTGAGGCGCTCTGATTGGCTGAACACGAGCACGTGTCGGCAGTGAGGCGCTCTGATTGGCTGAGCACGTGTCGGCAGTGAGACGCTCTGATTGGCTGAACACGAGCACGTGTCGGCAGTGAGGCGCTCTGATTGGCTGAGCACGTGTCGGCAGTGAGACGCTCTGATTGGCTGAACACGAGCACGTGTCGGCAGTGAGGCGCTCTGATTGGCTGAGCACGTGTCGGCAGTGAGACGCTCTGATTGGCTGAACACGAGCACGTGTCGCCATTTAGACGCTCTGATTGGCTGAACACGAGCACGTGTCGGCAGTGAGGCGCTCTGATTGGCTGAACACGAGCACGTGTCGCCAGTGAGGCGCTCTGATTGGCTGAGCACGAGCACGTGTCGCCATTTAGACGCTCTGATTGGCTGAACACGAGCACGTGTGTGTACACAGCCATGGTGTGTGTACAGGGGTCAGTTATGCTACGACAGATCGTGGTTGTGTATCTTTTCCCATCGTGTAGCACTAGTTCTTACTGCTATGAGTTCATGACGAACGGGAACCACCCGCTAATTTAGCCATAGACACGGACAAGCCATAGCATTGACCTCTGACCCCTGACCCCTGACCTGATTCAGGAGCGTAGGATGTATATATTTATATATTTACTCATGGACATATTCTCGAATGCGGGAGAGATTTGTTGATTCTAGAGTGCAGCATCTCTGAATATGGAGTGATGTTTTGAATGTTCATATTATGATTATTATTATAAAGATATTATTATATTCAAATATGATTATTATTGTAATTATGAATTTCATTTTATTGACAATGATTGATAAACAGAAATGTCTTTCTTTTTGTGAATATGGAGAAGTTTACATTTTTCTGGGGAAATATTACAAAACTTTAAATATTTCAACAAACAAATAAATAAATATATACATGCTTAACAAAATATGTGTTTTTATTTGATGGATCTGTTTATTTTAGGACCTGAATGTGTTTGAGTTTATTAATACACTGAAAGCATCATCATGTTACACTAAAATAATAGTTAATAAAAGAACATTGGAGGTTTGGGGAATGTGCAGAATTTTGTAAATGTGTCAGTATTATTTGTAAGAATAAATTTGTAATTAAAAAAATATGACAATAGAATTTCTGAAAACAATATTAAATATATTTCATAGGGTCCTAAAATGTGTTTTTTGTAAAACTTTTAATACATTTTTGTTCAATTGTTTATTTCATGATTTAAAAAATAATCGATGTGTTTTTTAACTGTTTATTTTAACATTAAAATGGAATACTAAAGTAATTAAATGAAAACTAAATTTAGGGGAAAAAAATTAAACGTATTTAATAGGGCACTTAAATTTATTTTTTGTTAAAAGTTTAATGCGATTTTAAAGGTGGTTTTTGATTACAAACATTTAGATGACCCCTTAAAATGGGATTTAAAACATTTAATTTAATACAATTTACATCTTTATAAATTATTGTATGTAGTTAAACAACGTGTTGTACTTCTGTCCCAAACCCTAGTAGCCTGGATGCCAGCCCGAACCCCGCCCACTATGCGATGATGGACAGATGATCTCCAGTGACGTAATCATCACGTTATCAAAGAGCGCTTAACTGGTTTCCTTCAAAGGTGACTGCAGCTGGAGAATTGAGATGTATAGATTCCGCTGTCGCGTCTGTTGTAAAATAGATTTACAGCGCAGAATTTCAAATTAATAGACGAACAGGAAACTGCAATCAAGGCATTTGTCAATCGGAAAGATATTTTTGCCGTCCTTCTTACATGATTCCGCAAAAGTGTAACAGTTAACTTATCAGCTGGCTCTGATGGTCGCTAAGAAGATGGGACTTAATGAAAAGCCTGTGGTCATTGTGGTTTCTCCTTTGGTCGCACTCATGGAGGAGAGTAAGTAAAAGAAGCAACACTCATTATTTTAGTTCTAAAATAAGTAAGTTGTATTAGTTGAAAACTGCGCTATGCAAAGGAGTTGACTTACTGCGTTGCTCTGATTGGTTGTAGGTTTACCGACTATCCAATAGAGCATCACAGTCCTGCCCACAGCCGGTGCCGGAAGTAAAAATACAATTTCTATACAATTTCTCCATTGACATTTGAGATATAAGCCATAAAAACGTAACCATACATGGTAGACTTAAAACCAGCTACGGCTGTACTAAGCGATTGTATGTGCTCGTATAAACGGCAAAAGTTCATGGGGCACTAACCTTGTTTTAAGATAAATGCCTTTTATTCGCGATGTATAGGATAAGTACTTCATTACCCACAATCCCACAATCCAACAGTGATGCATCTGATTGGTGGAAGTCGTGTCACGTGTCTGAAACCCCGCGAAGGTACGTGAAGACTGAAGATCGCGTAATGACGTAGGGCTAAGTTCATTGGTCGCACTTCTGAGACGCCCGCGCGCCATTTGGATGTGCAGTTGCCACAGCTTAGCTAATGAGCGAGCCAGATACTCAATGTTTTTGCATGTTGAGCTGCAAATGCATTTGCTTCAGTAAATCGAGGAAAAGGAGTTTCCCTGCACATTCACTATAGAAAATTCACTGGAGAAAAAGTTCACGTCCCCGTCGTCAGATTTGGAAGTCGCTCAAAAGGCTCTTTCACGGTGGCTTTCAGACGACTTCAGTGAGGCGCGGTGGTTTATGGGAGGAGTAGTTCCTTTGCTCGGAAATGAATATGTACACAGGCTTGTACCCTCGACTTCTTTTGGGTTTTCTCTTCGTTTTTTCACTTGAAATGATGTATTGTATGCTTATGAGTTCAGTCGTAGCTGATTATCCTCAGACATGCTCTAATACACTTTAGATATGGATTTTACAAAATGTCAATGGGAGAAATGAATGGGAAATTTACTTCCGGCACCAGCGCTCTCTCGGGTTGTGGGTGGGACTGTGATGAGTGCAGAGGTTTTTTTTTTACCTGGTTCGGTTAAGACACGCCTCATAATCAAAGACCTGACTAGAATATGAGTATGACGAAGTCAGGCTAACAGCCTCATGCCCGTAAAGCATTAAACATAGTAAGGCTAGCTGATTTGCATCAAAACATTTCTTTTTACAGAAAACGACTTACCGACTCCTCAAATGGTAATTCTGAGGGGCACTTGATCTCGTGGCTGCTAACATAAGGCGTCCGCCATATTGGAACAGTTAAAGACAGTCCGTGAACATGTGAGAGCAAGTTGACTGAGCTGCTACCACAGATAGATTCATGGCATGAATATCTATATATGAAATAGACTTTCATTAGATGAATTTAGCAAACTAACACATTACAAGAATATTAAAAGAACACTTAACACAACATTAAAAATGTATCATAAAGTAAAAATATTAAAAATAATGTACCGCAGTAAAAAACATGTAATATTGAGTTTATACATATAAAAATCAACACTTTCTCACCAATATAAGGTTATCCCATTTTTTTCTGAATTTAAATCACCTCGGTTACACGACCAAAATCTTGGCAATGTTGTGGCATCGTTGATGAGACAACACCACTGCCCGTTGCAAAATGGCGGACGCGTCGACGTGTCAGGAACTTCCGAACATCTTCGACAAATGCTCGTGTGCAATACACGTACATTTTTCCTAATATTTAATTTTACACGTGACAAAAGTTAATAAAAAATCATAAATATGAATAAGTGCAGATTAAATTTAATTTCGATTCACAAGATCTAATATTGAACTTTATTATTCCCCGTGAGGGGTGCACCGCACCTAGATGTACTGCAATTCCAGGTCGATGCGTGGAGTGGACGGAGCTAGCCCCTATTCCATCTCCCTGATCCAAAAATCAATTTAATATATGGTCCCCGGATAGGGGTCGTATCAGATATCAAACTCATAAGAACAGATTTTTTCTTTCGAAAAGTTTTATTGTCACAGTGTCATTCCATTATTTCCATTTGCATGTACATTTTTTCTTTTAGATCACATTTTTACACATATTAAAAGGGACACATTATTTACTGTTAAAAGTTTCTTGTGTTTGTGTGTTGTGTAAAAAGTCCATGTATGTTTTAAAAGAAAGGTAAATGGTTTAAATAATAGGAATAAAACAATAAAACATGTCAGATAAAAAACACTAAAACAATAAATTATGCCACATAAAACATCTCTTGTACAGGATCGAGGGTGAGTCCCTATCAAGAATGTCCATTCACTCCAGGTCTCCAGAACAGGCCCCAGACTCCTCGCTTCCAGCGCCCAGCGGAGATCCCCTCTCCTCCGGCCCGCTGGCCCGCTGTTCCCGTAGCCGGTGTGGTGAGGGTGCATCTACGGGCGGCCAGGGTCGGGGGTGGCCGGGACCTCTTTAGTGTGACCCCAGCCCCCCCATCCGAATAACGACGTCCGGCGCCTCCTGCAGCGCAGATCTAACTAATTGCTCGCACGCGTGGAGGGGCACCGTAACGCGTTTCCCCACCAGCAGGTTTCTGGTGGCCCAGATGGCATCCTTGATATGGTTGAGGGTGAGCCAGAGCGAGGTAAATTGCTGTGATGTTAGCTCCTTCAAGCCCTGACCCACCCCCAGGATGGCGAGCCTGTATCCCACCTGGGCCCGACCCGCCGGCAGGCACGGGAAAACCAGGGGGCTGGTCTTGGCCCACAGGTCCCGCGCAGCACCGCACTCCCAGAGCAGATGGTAGACGGTCTCCGGGGAACCACATCCGGACCGTGGGCAGGTGGGGTTTTTGGCCATGCCTCTGGAGTGCATAACCGCCCTGACCGGGAGGATCTCATGGGCCACCATCCACGACAAGTCCTTAAGCCTGTTCTGGAGAGCTGGGTGGGCTGCGTTCCTCCAAACGTCTTTGGCCTCACCTAGTGTGAGGCCTGGAACTGGACTCACTGATTCTCGATCCTGCACAAGAGAGACAAGAGACTTGTGGTTAGTTAAAACAGTGGCATCATTCGTTTCTAAAAGGTATTTCTTTAAAAAATTCTTAATAAAAAGATGTTCTTTTGACAGATTAAAAGACACTGGACATTTAAGATCAACGGGTAAAATTTTCAAAGATCTTAAGTATGATCTTAAGTATGACTCATAAGAACAGATACTACACTTGATCTTAGCCATAAGGCCGAGAAGCGATATTGAGAAAGGGTTCGAGCTAAAGTACTCACTCAGCGCGACACACACCTCAATGACGGTCACTCGGTCTGAGATCAGGAGAAACTCTTCAAACTACAAACACACACACTCGAGAAATAATGTCCCGCTCGGAGACTGAGAGAAACGCGGAGATTCGCACAAATAACGAGAGAAAACCCTCAAAACAAGCGGATTCAACCGTTAACCCGAAGTTTAACATCGGCCAATCACACACGAGCACAGAGTCCATCGGCCAATCACACACTAGGACTAACAAAGTGAAATATTTCAGGGTGAATTTAGACAATAATTTCTGTAAATAACACAGAGGAAACGATGTTTTTGCACACTTTTATTCGTTTGAATGCGACGCTTGAATCAACGTCACTCACTGAGGCGTTTAATTTCTGCCGTTTCTGACGCTAAAACTGGTCAATGAAACTCACTCAAAACACAAAATAGCAATTTGTGTTTTTTTACACAACCTCAGTGCTACGGATTAAGTTTCAAATCCACTCCAAACTCATTAAACTATGGTAAATAATAAAAAGACACTCGACAACAAGACGTGAACACAAGAAAGTTAGACTTCTAATATTACTGAAAAGTCGCCTCACAGCTTCATAATGACGCCAAACTGTATTATATGGGTCGGGGTATACATTTGTGTTACAGTCCCAAACCCTTCCAGGATCCTCAGCAAGCTGTCTTTCTATCTGGTGCAGTGAAATATGGTTGTAAGTAAATGGGAGGCAACATTTTATTCCAAATTAAATACCATCAATTCTTTCTCCAATGAATAATAAGAATAAACCTGGTGTCCTCCATGATTAGCCTACTTTCCGACAGCAAAGCACTCGAACTTCGGATGTCGCATCCGAAGAGGGAAGTAGGAAATGTCCGATGTCACGTGAGGGCAGCACAGACTGTAATGTGATTGGCTGAGCAGCAGGAGGCGCCAGTGTGAAGCTCCAGAAAACAGCCGTCGTTAGGAGTGGGTTATGAACTTGGCCGAGCTGTGGAAATGAACAAGAGGGTTATCTGTCTCTTCAGACCTTCAGCTCGCTCTTCCATGTACAGGCCTACACAGAGGGTGAAGTCGAGAGCTTTTTTGGAGAAATATTTATCAACAACTGATGATGAGCATATTTCAACGAATCATAACAGATAAGTACAACTCTTATATGTTGCTCCTCTGCTTTCAGAAAGCCAGTAGGACAGTTGGTGGCCTATCACTTAGTAAAATGTAAATTACACTGTGTTCTTACGTACATGTGAATAAATCTGTCCCATCAAAACACTGGTGTTACATAGGATTAGAAATAAAGTAAAACTGTACAAATTGCCACACAATTGAAAACAGCTTTCGAGGAAGTACCTTTCACAAGCAAGATCGGACGTTTGTTTTTGGTTGTATTTGGTCATGGTTTAATACTAACGTTCAGAGGTTAAATTTAAAAATACTACTGTTATTGTGTCACGGAAATGTAGTTTTAGTAGTTTTTCAGTCGACAATGTAGTTGTTTAAAGCTCAAATATGTGGTTTGTTTATAAAGATAAGGCGCCTATTTAGAATTTTGATCTGAAGTTTGCTCGGATGTCTCTAGTGGTTGAACACGAGATATAATTCGTCTTGTGTTTATCTAACGGGCGATCTGTGGTCTCATTAATCTATAAAAGATTCAGCCCATTTCTCCGATGAGTAATGAATTATCTTGTAAAAACGACATTTATGAATGAAATGTTTACTTAAAAGAATTATGTTTTTAATGCCAAAATCATTGTGATCATTACGAAAAATACCGAATTTTATATCATTAAATGTTCGATTCATTAACTGAAATCCTTTGGAGACAAACCAGCCAAAACCTTTTTACAACTTCACACAAATAGATCAATGATCAAATCATCCATTTTAAATCATTGTTTTAATAAGTCTTTAGTCGGATATATCTTATTTATAATTTTGAATTGCATTTCTTTTATCTTTGGCAGGACTGGGAATTTTAAAAGTATTTATTATGCCTATGACCCTGACGACAGATCAGACGGACACGTGACTAGAAACGTCCAATCAGAGCGTCTGCATTCAGACTCAGATTAATCTCATGATGTGAACATGAATGTTGATGAGGGACCATATGAGTGTTATCTCATGTGAATTATGAATGAGATTTGCACATATAAACGAATATTTACAGCATATGATATGATCATTGGATATGTTTGATGAATAAAGCACTGCATCAAACAAATAGTTTTGAGATAACTTTAATGCTTTTGGTGATGATTTTTTACAGAAATTTCTAAACTGATTCATTTTCAGTGAATAGTAAAAAAAAAAAAAAAATCCAGGAAATTAAAAAGTAAATTGATAATTTAAAACAAACCAACAAATTGAACAGTAAAAATAGAAATATTTAAACTGACACGCTTCTCAAATTCTAGTATATTTAATAGCGTCTTTAGAACACAATAAAATTGACAATCAAACCCCTGATATTTCTAAAAAGAGATCAGCATATTAATACTTGCAATAAAACAAATGATACAAAGAGATCAATTAAGATGTAAAATTAATTAAAAAAACTGACAGAATCAAAATTTGGAACGATTATGTATGGTAATAAACAGCAGTGCATGAGGATACAATATTGCTCTGAGTTAATTGCATATATATATATATATATATATATATATATGCGTAAATGCATAAATATGGGATTTTTTTACCGTCTGCATCAACAATATCATTCATAAAACACATGCAACCGTGCACCTGAGATGCAGCGCTTTCATTTATCACAGAATAAATGCTGTAATTCCTCTAGGATTTACTGAACATGCATGACCCTAATTAACCTGAGATCTTCTCGTTAGAGCCGGTGACATCATCACTCATGCAGATCAGCGAGAGCGTTTCAGAAGAGTTGCAGCTCGTCCTCATCTCACACACTTCATCAGCACACACACAGGGCAGATTAACCACAGACACACAGAAATCTGAGATGCCAAGAGTTATTCAGACGAGAGATTGTGAAACGAGAAAATACGTGAAAACCGCATTCTTTCTTCACTTTAATTGATAAAAATCAACCATTTCCATTAAAATAAGAAAAAAATATTTTAGAATGAAATTGAATAGCTTTTTTGCGTTTTTTTTTTTTTAATTAATTTGATTTAATTTTTTTTATTTCTTCTGAATATATATATAGATTTTTATAAAATTTTAGTTCAGTTTTAGCTCAAATTTTTTATAAGCTTAAGTTTTTTATATTTTATTTTAGTAAAAAAAAATCTAAAGCAACAAAAAGATGTTTTAGTTTTAGCTTCAGTTAGTTGTAATAACCCATAATCTCACTTAATTTTGATAAATTTCTCAGAAAATGAGACTTCATAAGTAATTTAGCATGTCCAGTAAATGTTTCTTGATTTAAAGGATTAGTTCCCTTCAGAATTAAAATCTCCAGATAATCTACTCTCCCCTCGTCATCCAAGATGTTCATCTCTTTCTTTCTTCGGTCGAAAAGAAATGAAGGTTTTTGAGGAAAACCGTTTCAGTGCAGCTTCAAAGTCTCGCCGAGGAATAAGAGTCTAGACAAACCAGCGGACATTAAGAACAAAAACACCGATATATACTTTTAACCACTAATGCTGGTCTTGTACGTCCACGACTTCACTCATTACGTGATCAGGGTGAAAGGTCACGCGTGTTCTGGTTCAGAAATGTTATGTAGAGCGAAAAACTCTCATTTCCTCCTCCAATTTTAAAACCGTCCAACATCGTTGTTTTACCTTTTATTTTAATTTATTTTTTGTAAAGGGCGTTTGCACATTGACTTAAAGTATATAAATGTGTTTTTTGTTGTAAATGTCGCTGGTTTGTCTAGATCAGACTCTTATTCCTCGGCTGAATCGTGTCGAGACTTCGAAGCTGCACTGAAACTCACATCTGACCTTCGACCCGTTGGACCCCATTGAAGTCTCTATATGGAGAAATCCTGGAGTGGAATTATTTTCAACTGATGAAAAAAACATATTGGATGTCTTGGATGGGTGGGGCCGAGTAAATTATCAGGAAATTTTAATTCTGAAGTGAACTCCTCCTATAACCCTCTGGTGCTCTTCACGTGTCAGTCAAAAATGGTCAAAATGAAGTGCAAAAAGCTTTAAAAAGTGACCTTAAAAAGTTTTGTTATGTAAAATAGTATTTTTGCACATTTTCTCATTTTATATGAAATATATATTTTCAAAAACATGTTTTACTCTAAAACTGTGAGAAAATCAAAGACATAAATCTAAACAAGCGTGTTAAAAAAAGTTTGGATGCAGTACCAAACGCTTCCACTAGATGAGATTCGTTTCCCATTTATGATTTTTGTGTTGATTTGTGTGTGTGTGTGTGTGTTCTCACAGCAAATGCCAAAACCTTTACCAAATTTTGTACCATTCCAATGAAGGAAAAAAAAACGAATCTAAAATTTTTCGGACAAAATTGAGCGAAGAGCGCCAGAGGGAATGTTCAGATATTTGTGCTGGAAAAGAGAGAAACCACAGGACATTCACACGGGGATCTTCATGCAGCTCATGCACTGCGGATCTGTTGGGTTAGTAGCACCTGGAACAGGCTCAGATCAGCTTCATGGTGAACCGGCCCGTTTCCACGGAGCTCCGGCCGGTTCTGTTTGCCGACGCGGAGCTGCGCGGGACGAAGTCGATGGTCGCCGTGTGTTTGATCTGCCCTTTGCTTTGACTCCAGAAGAACATGAACACGAAGCACACGGCGACCGAGCTCAGGAACGACAGGAACCCCATAGTCACCGCGATCACTAGCGTCTTCACGTCGAACGGGAAAGGCTGCGACCCGTTAACCGGCACTTGTCCCGACGTGAAGCTCCAGCCCTCCAGAAAGAACGGACCTGAACGGTTTCGAGTGGACGCCGGAAACCCGCGCACCCGCAGGCTAACAGAGACGCTATCGTTCCCTGCGGCGTTCGACGCAACGCACAGGTAGTATCCGCTATCCTGCACCTGTGCGTAACGCACCTCAAGCGTCCCGTTGGGAAGCACGCGGACCCTCCCCGAACCGGTGAGAACGGAGCGCTTCGGGTTCACCCAGGTGATCGCCGGCGCCGGGTCTCCGTCCGCCGCACAGAAGAACAAAACCGTGTGGCCTTCGTCCGTACGAACGTCTTGCGGCTTACGGGTCAGAACGCGAGCTTGCCGGCACGTGAACAACCGGGGAAGCTCGGCCTCGGAGAAGTCGTGGAGCGTCCGGCCTTGCACCTGCACAGGTGAGCCACAGGTGGGCGAACGCCCGAAGCTAATCCGCGAGCGTCGGCGCATCACCCAGAGAAGTCGGCAGTCGCACGCTAGCGGGTTACCGTCCAACCTGAGCACCTCTAAAGTCCCGACCGAGTGGAACGCCGACGACTCCAGCGTCGCTAATCGGTTCCCAGACACGTTTAGGAGCCGGAAGCCCGCTAGGTTACGGAAAGCGCCCGGTTCGATACGCAACAATCCGGCGCCGACTAAATGCAGCTCTTGAAGGCGTAGCAAATCCCCGAGGAGATTTGGAAGGATAATAGAGATTGGATTGTAGGACAAATCCAGGTATCGCAGGTACACGAGGTGGTGAAGCGGGGAATACGGAACAGCGCTCAGGTTGCAATGGCTAAGCGTTAGTGAGGAAAGATTAAGTCCGATGAGGCTGTTAGCAGCTAGCGAGTCTAACCACGGGCAGTGCGATACGTGTAGCTCCCGAAGGCGGATTAGCGTACGGAAGGAGTGATTGGGAAGTGAGGTGATCCCGAGTCTGCAGAGACGGAGCTGAAGGAGACCGGTTAGCGGCGACAAGGCCTCGACCGGCACCGTCGTTAAGTTGCACCGGTCCAGATTCAGCTCCTGGAGATTAGCCAGTCCGCCGAAGGCCCGGTTCGAGATGAACACCAGGTCGTTCTCGCTAGCCTCAAGTTTCTGTAGCGACGGCATCTCTCGGAACATATCGTCGAGGAACACTAAAATCTCGTTCTCACTGATGTCTAGAACCTGAACGTTGGGAAGGCCGGAAAACGCTCCGACTGGGATGATCTTGAGCCGGTTGCGAGCGAGTCTCAGCGTGAGGAGGTTCTGCAAGCCGGCAAAGGCTTCGGCCTCGATCGCCGTTAGCATGTTCTCGCTGAGGTCGAGCTCGCGTAGCAGCGTGAGCCCGGTGAACCGGCGCCGCGTCAGCGTCCTTAACTGGTTCCCGGACAGGTTGAGCGTCTGGGTGTCGTCGGGAAGGCCGTCGGGAACGGACGCTAGTTGCCTGGATGAGCAGTTCACGATGGGGAGCTTCGGGACACAGTCGCAGCGCTGGGAACACGGGCCTGATAAAGCCACGCCTACTACCCACTGGAGCACCACCCACCAGTGCAGCCTCCTCCAATCAGCAGCCACACACATCTGGAGACCCGCCTACAGGGGAACACAGAGCCAGACATCAGAGCACCGTTTACCTGATCCTCATATTAGAGTGATTTCTGGAGGATCATGTGACACTGAAGACTGGAGTAATGATGATAAAGATCACAGGAAAAAATTACACTTTACTGGATATTCACATAGAGAACTGATGATTTACATTAGAATAATATTTCACAATATGTTTTATTTATTTTTTTATTTTTTTTAAATGCAGCCTTGGTGAGCAGAAGAAATCTTTTAACATTAAAAATCTGTGTGTGTGTGTAGATGTGAGGGAAACACTCACCAGCTGGACGAGGGGCGGCTCCTTCTCATTACCAACAGCAGAAGAGTCTCTCTCGCCCTCTCACAGCCTGCAGAGAGAGAGAGAGAGTTAAAGGTAAAACAACACACTCTTTACCTCCTCAAACACAGCTCTGCTCACAGCGACCAGTTCTGGTATATGTGTGTAAGAGAGTGTGTGTGTGTGTGTGTGTGTGTGTGTATAAGTCTCTGTATGATTGTCCAGGACTCCAAGCGTCATGTTTGCATAACCAAATGTTGGCAGTGTTTAATGTATCAAAGCCGCAACAAAACAAGGAGCTGCCAGAGACACAGCATGCATCTGTGTGTGTGTGTGTGTGTGTGTGTGTGTGTGTGAGTGAGGCCCCGTCCACACTGAAGCGTTTTCGTTTAAAAACGGAGAATTAAAACGAATACGATTTCCGTCCACACCAGCGTTTTATTTGCACATTAGAATTGATCTCCGTCCATATTAAACCGTCTGGAAACGCGGATCACGTGACCATTCACCAACACTGGGCACATGTGTGTGCCGGTGTAAACGGTGGCTGACGAATCAGGGAAGGACACGCCAAGACTGATGACACCCAATCATAGAGCCGAGCGTGAGCCTCTGCGTCAGCGTTTCTCATGTCCTCCGTTTAGTCTCGTCTACACTAAAACGCCCTCCGGAGATTCAAAACGCAAAACAGAGACGCAGCGTTTCTAAACTTCTCCGTTTGTGTGTGTGTGTGTGTGTGTGTGTGTGTGTGATGTTGGTGGGTCGAACTAGTTTAGATCTGCTCCTCTCGAACTCACGGTTAGTAATAATTTCAGTCAGACCGTGTGTGTCCTCACTGCGCTGAATCATATTTCATCAATAAAACTTATAATATTTCATTTTTTACAGCAAATCATGTCTCTCGATCCTTTAGAAATCATTCAAATATGCAGATTTGCTGCTCAACAAACATTTATGATTATTATCAATGTTGGAAACTATAGAAGTATAAGATCCTCTCAAAAGCACTTGAGCATGAGTGGTTTAATTCTCAGATTCAGTGTGTCTGTGTGAATGAGCTGGTGTGTGTGTGTGTGTGTGTGTACATCTGGATGCTCTTTAAGGGCATGAAGTTTAAACGTCCACACTTTTAAAGATGCTTAATGGACCGAAACAGACGTGCTGATGTAAACAAACAGAGGATGAGTGACCATCATTACAGGCCATCTGATGACCAGATTACACACACACAGACTTACGCATACACTCACAAACACCCACACTTGTCATCCAGATGTGCAAACACACACTCACAGCCAATCACACTCATCAATACTAAAACCCATGACTATGGAAAGACAAAAGGTTCAAAAACACGTACATTTTGTACATCTGTGAGTCACTGTGGATGAAAGCATCTGTAAAATACATTACAACACGTAAACTACGAGTATTTTACGCAAATTTTACATGTTTTTGACCATTCTGGCCTTCCATAAATGTCAAACTTTCCCATGCAAACGTGTTTCTGATAGTAATGCACTACAGATGCTTTAATCCACAGTGACGGCATTGCAAATGTACAAAAGTTTTTAATTTATCGGAATCAAAGCCATATTAGTTAATAATGCGTAATGTTTCAGCCTTGTCGCTCTCTCTGTTTCAGAGGTCACTCCTTCCTCACCTAAGCACATGACCTCTGACAGGTGAGGCGTTGCCATTCTAAATATGTTACATAATATGTTAAATAAATATGTATTTATTTTTTTGTATTACAGCAAAAAATGGGGGTACATGAGCTCATTTGTCATTAAATGAAGTTTAAAGTTTAAAGTTCACAATGCAAAAAAAAAAAGAAAAGAAAAATATTCTTTTTCTCAAAACTTCTTTGTTTTTATGTTCGTGATTTACCCTCAGGAGCGACACCACCACACACACTCCAGCTTACATCACACACACATTCTGTTTATTAATATAGTGTTTATTCTCACCTGATGCCAGGCGTCTGTCCTTCAAAGTCCAGAAGCGCGAACTCCATCATCATCATCATCACATCATTTTCCGCGTGCACGCGCACAGGTGCTTTTTTTTTTTTTTTACCTCAGACTCGATCAAACTGCGCGGATCGACGCGAACTTCACTTGCTTCACTCTTCGGGACCGGGAGAAAGAGATCCAGGTATATTCCCTCAGGTAGTTTCTGTCGCGTTCATGTGCGCGTCCGCCACTCAACGGCATCAGCTCGAAACAGTCACGAGCGCCCGCGGGAGCGCGCGCGGCCGGATTTATTTACGCAAACATGAGCGTGGATTCGAGCCAAGAACGCGCATTACTCTTCAGATGCGGGTGCAAGATGAGGGTCACACTAATCTGCGGATTTAACACTCAAAATAAATGAAATAAATAAATAGTTTAAATGGATAAATGGAGCTTTTGTGCGTCTTAATGTCACTCCTCGAGCCTGTCATTTTCATCATCGAGAGAATGAAAAAAGGTATTAATTCATGTTTAATGAGAACAGCAAGACTAGAGAGTGTGTAATCACGAGTAACACACACACACACATTCTACTGTCACTGTCATGAAGTCACCTTTATTTATATAGTGTTTTTTACAATACAGATTGTTTCAAAGCAGCTTTACCGAGATAACATTATTTCCAAACAGAGTGTTTTATGAATGACTGTTTGAGTGTGCTCCAGACTGTGTGTGTGTGTGAGAGAGAGTGTGTGTGTGTGTGTGTGTGTGAGAGAGAGAGAGAGAGAGAGAGTGTGTGAGAGAGAGAGAGAGAGAGAGAGAGAGAGAGAGACTGATCTCAGATTAATCCAGCATCTGCGTGACGGGTGTGTGTGCGTGTGTGTGTGTGTAATCTGTGTTTGTGATTTGTTGTTATTTGCTGAGACTGCAGCTTTATGGTTTCATTCAAACACTGAAAGCGCACAGAAATCAAACACTCGTATTTAGTGAAGCTTGTGTTTGTGTGAGAAACACACAGGATTGTGTGTGTTTATGTGTGTGTGAAGATTAGAGGGGTTTACAGCTGATGTTTACTGATCTTTATATAATGAAAGAAAAACACACACCGCATCTTCAGACTGAGTCTCGGCTTCTTCACTGCATCTGTTGTGTGTGTGTGTGTGTGTGTGTGTGTGTGTGCTGCGGTGAAAAGCTGTTAATTGGTTAGCAGAGAGTTTCTGAACTGGTGAATAACTATAGATCTAACCGTACATTTAATGTAGTTTTACATTTGTAAATCGTATAATTTACAGTGAAAGTAAATTGACATTTCATATTTGATATATTTTTGTTGAAAAAGTTTCTTCATAGTTTCTAAAGTTTCTCTAATAAGTTATGAACATTAGGGTTTTGTGTTACATGTTGTTACATTAATAATTATTGCATTTTTTTAAACTTCATGTGTGACATGCTTACAAAATGTGTCTCATATTGGGATAAATTACAAAACATTTCCCATTTTTCGTTTTCAACTTTGACTGTTTTGCTAATTTTTCAGATATGGCCCATGATCTTCCCCAGCTGGACTGACGGCTCCAGGGGTGATGGAGAAAGTGTGTGTGTGTGTGTTTCTGCTGTCGCTTCAGAGAGAGGATGGAGAAGCGTTCTCATCTGATCCGTTTCCCAGAGGTGAGTGAGAGGTGAATCTCCCTCGTGTGTTTCTGCTGAGTCAGATCCTCTCCATCTGTGTGTGTGTGTGTGTGTGTGTGTGTGTGTGTGTGTGTGTGCGCGCGCTTCACGCTGTGTGTGCGTCTGCTGCAGGATGAGTGTGTGTGTTTCCGAGTATACGGTATCCGAGTATCGTGCATCAGCTCATCGTGTAGTCGATACGCTCTTCGGTCATTTTTGACCCAAAAAATTTAATATTTGTTTTTGTAAGATTTTTTTCTGCATCGGAACGGTACGAAATTTGGTAAAGGTTTTGACACTTGCTGTGTGAACACAGAAAAAAATCATGGGCATGATCTGAACAGGTTAAATGGTCCTGATAACAACAGTCACACTTGAGTCGTCGCGGTCGGAAACGGCGCATTGTAAATGAATTCCCCTAGTGGACGCGTTTGGAACTGCAGCCGAACACACACTCACTGAACGCTCGTTTACTGACAGATTTATGCAAAACACAACTGGTTTTAGATTTATGGCTTTGATTTTCTCACAGTTTTAGGGTAAAACATGTTTTTGAAAATTAATGTTTCATATAAAAATTCTAAATTGTATAATAATATGATAATAATATATAATAAACATAAAATTCTGTAAAGTTCCCTTTTTAAAACTGCCAAGTGTCGTGTTTGACAGTGGCATCATGCCCATTCTAAGTGAGGGACTCGAGTCCTGCCCCCTCAGATTTTCCCTCCATGATAATTTTTTGTCACAACAGCTCTCGAATATTTGCTGTGTTGTATGTTCAAGCTACTCACTCGTCTCGCACGTCGAGCTGGCAATGTCTTACAGATGGTCTCGAAGTGTTAAGTGGGCAAAGCAACAAATCGGCATTGCTTTAGTTATCGGATGATATTAAAGGAGAACTCCGGCGAACAATGAACCTTTGGTCTAATAACACATCGATACCTAGTCAATCGTTCTCTGAGATTTGTTTTCATGATAATCGAATGTAAAG
Source organism: Pimephales promelas (assembly GCF_016745375.1). Next base: position 434,091 of record NW_024121128.1, read on the forward strand.
AGTTTTATCTCTAAAAACTGTTTAGCGTATAATGCTAGTAATGGGGGCATTTAATAAGTAAAGAGAAATCGCTAGTTTATACCACTAACAAGGCTCAAAATAGCCCCACACTAACACAGTAACATAATGAGGCTCCATACATGCAAAACGAAGCATTGAGAACTTTGTAAGTGTACAGACCGTTTAATAAGAAGATACTTTATGAAGACAGTTCACTTCGCGTAAACAGACAGGAGCCATCTTAAAAAATAGTCTCGATAAGTCGATCCCCGAACGCCGTTCATACAGTTCAGATCACTCAGCACGACGTTCGTGGTTTGACTTATCGAGACTATTTTTTAAGATGGCTCCTGTCTGTTTACGCGAAGTGAACTGTCTTCATAAAGTATCTTCTTATTAAACGGTCTGTACACTTACAAAGAAATTTTGTATGGAATTTTTGAGATGGTCCTTCTCCGCCCCCTGATCCCTGATCCCTAACCCCACCCCCCTCCCTAACTCCACCCCCTGGATCTGGTGTGCTGCGATGACACGTGTCTGATCACTCGCCATCATGATGATCAGCGTTTGCTGTAGTTGAGCTCTCGACGTTGTGTGTTGAATCAATGTTTTGCACTTAATACACACAATATTGAAATTGTAATTTTATGTGCTTTCTTGTCAAATTGCTATGATAGTTTTTACATCGGTGCGTGTGTGTGTGTGTGTGTGTGTGTTTCACAGTAACACACATGACATGTTCAGCGTCAGTAACACACCCGTCAGCATCAGCTCTGGCGTCTCAGTGTTACACACCCTCCTGCGGGTGTCAAACGTCTGAACATCACACACACGCACACACACACACACACACACACTTGAATAGTTCCAGAGGTCTGATCCCTGAACTCACCAGAACTCAAACATCAGGAGATGACACGAGAAACTAACACTGATAATGGAGTTCACATGACAGACAGAATCAGACAGAGTCGAGCTGGAGACGAGAGAACACAAACAGAAGCGGAGTGTGTGTGTGTGTGTGTGTGTGTGTGTGGAGATAATGATGTGACTTCCTCTTTCAGAAGCTGTTAAAGTGAGGGCAGAAAGTGTGTGTTTATCTCTTCTTTCTCAGACGCTGGTAAGATCCTGCATCTCGTTCACTATATCTATATATAGTATATCTATATCTTTATCTATATATCTATATCTATAGCGCTTCATAAAACACTGCGTTTACTGTACAAACATCTGGTAAAAAAGTTTGTTTCTACATATATACATTCTAAATCATTAACATCATCATAGCAAACAGGGAGTGTTCTCTCACCGTTCGTTCACAGTTAGACGTCAAAAACATTATTATAAGTGTTTTCTCTGAAATGTTCGACGAATGTTTTTTAAATGTTACTGATTCCAGAACGTTCAGATTCAAAAGTAACGTTCCATAATGATTGAAGAACGATACGATGGAGTGTTCCCGTAGCGTTCGCATAACCCGGAGAAACGTTCAGAAAGCTGGATGCTGTGAAGTGTGTGTGTGTGTGTGTGTACTGGGAATATGAGGGAATACAGGTCCAGGATTATGATTACACAGATATTATAATTGATAAAATAAGTACAAGTTCATAAATGCAGAACAGGACAGTTGAAGAAACTGCTGCCAGTTCAGAGAACATTCAGAAATAATCTTTTCATAACTTAATGAAAACATATTTTTATATTTTTTCAGCTGGGTTAAAGACCTTTCTTTTTAATATCTAGTCGAGAAAACACATCTTTATCAATCAGAGGTTTCAGAAATACAGAAGCAGTACAGCCTAGAAAAGGATTTTGTAAAGTCGTAACTGGAGAACGTTTTAGAAAATACCAGTTCAGTCTTTCTACTTCTAAATTTCATGTTTAATTTAATGTTATTTACTATTTCTTTAAAATTATTTGTGAAATTTATTAACAGTTTCTGAGTAAAAAAATATTTTTTTTATATAAAAATATTAAAAATATTTTTGATTTTTGAATTAATATTTAAAATGATATTTTAAATATTATATTATTCTGCTTGTGTTATTATTGTTATAATATTATTCTGTTTGTGTTCTGGTCTTTGGATAAAAGCGTCATCTAAAGTAATAAATATTAAATACAAATAGAATATTTTATACTATTTAAAGTATAGTATGAATTTATAGAAATTTTTTTTTTACATATAAATATAAAAAATATTTAAAAGAAATATGTGCGTGTGTGTGTGTGTGTGTGTGTGTGTGTGTGTGTGTGCAGGTATGCTGGTCTTCAGGATTGTTGTGGTTCTTCTGTGTGTGACTGTGGTCTGTTCTGAGATCAGTCGTCTGACGGATCAGTGGATGGCCTGGAAATCTCAACACAATAAGAGCTACAGGAACACAGTGAGTACACACACACACACACACACACACACACACACACATCTCTCTGCTCTTTTTGACCCACTGAACTGAGATCAGCAGAATGAGGTTTGTGATGTTCGACACCTGAGCTCTTCACGGACACTATAATGTCATCCGAGCCTCGATCGAGACACACACACACACACACACGCTGCAGGACTGAGCCTCAATCGAGACACAATCAGTTCAAGTGAGCGTAAAATGATTAAATAACGGCAGCCAACCAGGACTGTGATTGGACAACACTAATCTGACGAGTAAGCTGTCCTGTGTTGTGTCTAGTGCACACTATACAGTGAGGAATCATGGAGTGTGTGTGTGTGTGTGTGTGTGTGTGTGTGTGTGTGTGTTGCAGAGAGAGGAGCGCCACAGGAGAGCCGTCTGGGAGCAGAATCTGCTGGAGATCCTCAAACACAACGAGGAGACGGCCGGCGGTCTGCACACATACACACTGGGACTGAACCAGCTCAGCGACATGGTGCTTTCACACACACACACACACACACACACACACACTGGGACTGAACCAGTTTAGCGACATGGTGCTTTATCACACACACATTAATAAAATGTATATTTAAAATAAATAATTTTAAGTAAAAACAATTTGCATAAAAAACTTAAAAATGACACATTCAAGTCAATCAAAATAAAACTGACTAAAATTTTATTATTAAAATTATTTTATTATTAATTTTTAATTAAAATTATTTATTATTAAAATTATTAAAATTTTTAAATCATAAAAAAATGTCATTTTAAATGAAATTTCCAAACATTCATAAATCACATTAGAAGTCAAATTGATCGAGATGAAGTGAGCTAATGTTTATTATATTAATAAAACGACAAAGAATGTCAGTTTTTTAAAAAGAAAAATCAACCTTAATAATTTAAATAAATCATTTTATGAAGCATAAACTCTTTTTATGAATTTTTATGAACCAAAACTTAATTTTGATACTTTTTATAGAAAAGAAAAGACCTTTCTTTATGTCAGTGTAGGTAATGTCGTGTGTGTGTGTGTGTGTGTGTGTTCAGGATGCAGATGAAGTCAATCCTCTGATGAACGGTTTATTGGAGGAAGATCTTCCCGAAGTCAACGTGTCGTTCAGACCTCCGTCACATGATCAGCGGCCCGTCCCAGCCAGAGTCGACTGGACGGAGCACGGGATGGTCAGTCCTGTCCAGAACCAGGTGTGTGTGTGTGATCAGAGGAGTGTAACACTTGTGTGATTACAGGAGTGTAACACGTGTGTGTGTGTGTGTGTTTAGGGGCGGTGCGGCTCCTGCTGGGCCTTCAGTGCTGCCGGGGCTCTGGAAGGGCAGATGAAGCGGAGAACTGGCGCTCTGGTTCCGTTGAGTCCACAGAACCTGCTGGACTGCAGTGTGAGTTTGGGGAACCGAGGCTGTAAGGGCGGATATCTGAGCCGAGCGTTTCTCTACGTCATCCAGAACAACGGCATCGACTCCAACACCTTCTACCCGTATGAACACAAGGTACACACACCGCTTCCCTGACGTCTGTCAGACCAGAGCCCGCAATGTTCATGGGGAACGCGATAAAGCTGGAGGTGTGCGACCCCTGGAGGATCCTGAGGGAACTGATGAAAAGCTGATGAATAAAAAAACGAATTAAAAACACTTACTAAAAATTGTTGAAATGATAAAAATTGAAGTAAATAATTTAAAAACAAAAATATGTGACACATTTATTTTTTTATTTAACATTAAAAATGTAATATTAAAATAGCTTTAAAATAAATATTTAAAATAAAAATAAAAAATTACAAACAATTAAAATAATATACCAAATATTTAATTTGTTTAGCTACATGTCATGTGACTATTAACCATCATCAGAGAACCTTGTGGTGTTCAATATGTGTGTGTGTTGATACTGGGGAGAGCTGGTGTGTGTGTCTGCATGATTTTTGTGTTGATGTGTGATGTTGTGTGTGTGTGTGTGTACAGGAGGGTGTGTGTCGATACTCAGTGACGGGGAGAGCTGGATACTGCTCTAGTTTCCGGGTTCTTCCGCGTCACGACGAGGCAGCGCTTCAGTTCGCCGTCGCTAACATCGGCCCGGTGTCCGTCGGTGTGAACGCCAAACTGCCTTCATTCCACAGATACAGAGGAGGTGACACACACACACACACACACTAACCTGACCCCTAAACCTACCCATCCCACACACACATTGACGACCCGTGTGTGTGTGTGTTCAGGCATCTACAGTGAGCCGCAGTGCCGCGGGCTGGTCAATCATGCGGTTCTGGTGGTGGGTTACGGCTCGGAGAATGGCCTGGACTATTGGCTGCTCAAGAACAGGTTCTGCTCTGGTTCTCACACACACACACACACACACACACAGCACTACAGGCTCTGTCATGTGTTTAATACGTGATTGTAACATTTTTTATAATAGTATTATTAATTATTGAAAGGACAGTATTCATATTTTTTTATAAATATAATATTTTATATTTGTTTATTATATAATAATAACTTCAGTACCTGCAAGTCCCAGTGTGTCAGTTTGAGCTCTAGTGACCTCTAGTGGTGTACATGTGAAATCATATTGATTATTTGAGGACACTAACTCTTATTTTCTGTGTGTGTGTGTGTGTGTGTGTCAGCTGGGGGACGGCGTGGGGTGAGAAGGGCTTCATACGCATGGCACGAAATAAAAACATGTGTGGAATCTCCAGCTTTGCCATTTACCCCACCGTCTCTGATCCCGTCCGGCCGGACCCCTGAACGCCTGCCGATACCTGTGACCGCAGACACCTCACACACACACACACACACACACACACACCAGAGCCCTGATTATTCTGTCAAATGTATATTTTGTGCAAGGGCTGAATGTCTAGCTTTACACTTCTTAAACTTATTTACACTTTAATTTTTCGAAGTGCTTCTGCAATAGTAATCGTCTGAGTGTCTGTTAGATGTTAAAGTCAGAAGGAGGCGGAGTTTATAATAAGGGGGAGGGGCTTCTTATGCTAGAGAGCATCTGATTGGACGAAAACATCACTGCAGAATCTGTAATACATTAAACCTCTGATGGAAAAGACCATGATAAAGTTGATTAATTTAGTCTAATTGTGTGGGTCACGCTTTACTATACGGCTCATTAGTTAACATTAGTTCACGTGTTAACGAACCATGAGCAATACATGTGTTTATTAATCTTTGTTCATGTTAGTTCAGTGCATTAATTAATATTAAATATAACCTTTAATTTTAATGTATTAGTAAATGTTAAAATGAATATTAACTAAGATTAATAAATGCTGTTCATGTTAACTAATGACCCTTATTGAGAAGTGTTGGCATTTTGTGTGTATGATGACAATTGTGTAAATAAATACAGCTCAAAGTCGGATTAAAATAAGCAGCATGGCTTTTATTGATTGTGTTTTATATTAATCTACAAAACAAATGTAAAAGCGTAGTGTGCGTTTACCAGCGTTACAGTCCTGAGTCGAGATGAACACACAATACTGAGACGATCATCAGAAAACACTTCTGTTCCTCATTAACAGTGTGACTCGTCTCCTCAGAGCCAGTAGTGTGTGTGTGTGTGTGTGTGTGTGTGTGTGTGTCGGTCACATGTGCTCCGGGTGATTCTGAAGACAGCTGATGAACTCCTTCACCTGACGTCCCTCGAAACAGATCTGATACACGGACACGAACAGGGGAAACCTGCACACACACACACACACACACAGATGACGTCACACACACACACTGCTGCTGATGATGATGATGATGTCACTGGGACTCACTTGTCGGTCATGTTTCTCTTCTGAAGGATCTTGTAAACCTCCGCAGACGTCTGAGGACCCTGGAGCTTCTGGCCGTTCAACATCTCCGCTTCCAGCTCTGCGATCGACTGATCAAACACACACACACAAATATAAAGACTTTTCAGGTCTCGGTATCGGCCGTATCGGTGCGGTCACAGATCATTTTTTTTTCCGAATAGCAAGAAAACAGCGTCTGACCTTCTGTGTGCGCGCGAAGGCCTCGGCCACGCGGCGGTTGCGTCCGCCGTAGCAGGTGGTGATGAGGTCTGCGACGCCGCAGCTCTCCAGGAACACGGCGGAGGAGACGGCGCTCTTGCAGAACAGCTTGGAGAACGCCACCATCTCCATCAGCCCCAGCCGGATCACGGCGGCTTTAGTGTTGTCCCCGAAGCCCAGGCCGTCACAGAACCCGGCGCCCACCGCCACGATGTTCTGCACACACACACACACACACACTTATACACAATCTGCAAAATTGAAATTAATCATTTTAATTGATTCAGATGTTCATATGATCATTTTTTCTAAAATTGCATGTATGTTTTATTATTTACAACTGACACTTTTAAACAAGACTATCAGTGTAAATTGTCCCGTGTGTGTGTGTGTGTGTGTTCGGGCACCTTCAGAGCGCCACACAGCTCCACCGTGTCGCTCTCCTTCACCACAGTGATGCGGAAGTTCGGCGTCTGCAGAAGCTCTTTGAAGATCTTGCCGTTCGGCTCATTAGTGGCTCCTGAAACACACACACACACACAGACAGAAAGAGTCAGAAACACATACACAGAGAGAGAGTCAGAAACACACACACACAGTATCAGAAACACACACACACAGAGTCAGAAACACACACAGTATCAGAAACACACACACACACAGAGTCAGAAACACAGAGATATTCAGAAACACACATGTAGGAGCTATTTTGAGTTTAGTTTAATCTAAATTGTTGTGCTATTGAAGCACTGGAAATGTTTTATTAGATTTAGGATCCTTTATTTTGTAGGGACTTTTATTTTGACAGTTGGTGAGAATGTTTGAATAAAAAGATGGCCGCCTCTCACTTTTTCAAACACAAGAAAAGAGCAAGGAAGCTGTTGGAACGTACAAGCATGCAGTTCTTTACTTCGTTATCGAATCACGATTGAACACTATACTTGGACATTAGTTTTGTGCCTTTAACCACCTTTCTTTAATCAACTACCAATCGTTTGTTGGTTTACTGGAATCCATCCTTTGTCTGATACTACCAACCTACACACCTGCCCGCTGCCTGCCCTGCTCAGCTTAACCTACTGAAGTCCAGCTCATCCATCAAAAAAGGTACAATTCAAGTTTCTTTGCGTTGGATAGCTTGTCAAAGAAGTAAACCAATCAGCTATCAGTGGTCCGCCATCACAACACACACAGAATCAGATATACACACACACAGTATTATAAAAACACACACACAGAGTCAGACACACTCTGCAGGTTGCACACACACCGATGGTCGTCTCGCAGAACTTCTCGTCGGCCACTTCGCTGGCGATGTTTGCGCCCATCAACACACTGACCTCGATCTCCAGCTTCGACCTGATGATGTCAGAGATCAGGGTCAGACCGTCCGGACCCTCGTCGACACCCTACACACACACACACACACACACACACACACACACACACACACACACACACGAGATGAGTCTGGAATGGACTAGGGCACTACAGACTGTTTTTTAAAAGATACTTTGTGAAACTGTATACACTGTGCAAACAATTATTGATTTATTGTTGCATGTTTAATTAACCCCCCAAAAATGAGACCAAAAAATAATGAGAAATATGAAAATTATGAAAGTACAGATATAATCTACAAATTAGCCAGATGAAGTATCCTTTAATATGGAATATAAATACAAAACCTAATTAAAGTAATTATGTCTGAAAATACTTCGCTGATAATACATGTGTATTATGATTCAATATACAGTATACAAAACCTATAATAGTTCAGAAATAATACTGAAATGAGATTGATTGATTAATGAGTACTTTAATGAGGGAGATCCCGAGGGCTCCGGGTTTGACGTGAGGTTTCATCTGGTCACAGATTTTCACAATGAACTGATGAGGAATGACGAAGATCAGGAAGTCGGCTTCTTTCGCCGCCTCAGTGACGTCAGGAACAGC
>NW_024121128.1:447482-549500 GCF_016745375.1 Pimephales promelas
GTCGCATGACCCGCCAGCCGTCAGTCAGGGCTCAGGTGTTCACAGTGCGTCACTAACGTTCAGAGTTCTGATATTAAAAATATATTCGTACATGATGAGATTAACGTTAATCAAAAGTATTGTTCATTGTAGTTAAATTATGTAAACAAATAAAACCTTATTGTAAAGTGTTACCAGTGTCATTAATGTCGATCCGGCGTGATGTTTGAGGGGATTAGCTGCAGAACTGAAGCCGCTGCACATGAGCTCGAGTTTCGAACATAGACTGTAATTATTATGTGTGTAGTGTGTGTGACGTCACCTGTGGGTTTATGAAGAGCGTTTCTTAAAGTGGGCGGAGCTGGCCGCCACCATCTTGGCCGGGTCACTCCCGGATAAACGCAGCGAGCGGATTAGCTGAGGTGTCGTGACGCTAACGCTAGCAGACAAACGCTATTAGTGACAAGTGGCCACGCCCTTAATTATGCACAACTTTATGGCTTAATATAATTTAAACGGTTATAGTTTAGTTTATAAAAATATTCATCCCCCTCACAGTCGTCATGAAGGGCAACATTAGCGATAGAGACCGAAACCACTTTTTGCACCAGACAGTAAACGTGTTTTTCTTCTGCTGTAAAGTTGGCCATTTTAACATGCGGGTCTATGGGAGTGAGTCTCCTCTGCGGCGCCTCTAGTGGCCAGTGGAGGAACTGCAGGGTAAACCTCACGTTGACTCAATCACGTTTACGCACCACCTCCGTCATCATAAAATTCAGATTGGTTTTGATTTTCTGCGACAGTTTCGGACTCATTGTGCGATGAGCTAAACTGACATCAGCGTGGGGTTCACAGGTCGCGGCGCCGCTTCTGTGCTCAGGACTTGTTGAACGCGGCCAGAACGGCCCACATCATCTCCTCAGCCGGGGTCGTGACCCGCGCGCTCTCCGTCTCCGGCTCGGCCTCGGTCAGGGTCCGCGAGCGCGTGCTGGCTAGCTCGTAGCGCTCGTCGGGCAGCGAGGACAGGGCGTTCTCCAGCACGTCGGACACGTGTGCCAGCAGCACCAGAGCTAGCGCGCGCCGGCTCATGCGCAGCGGGTCGTTGGTCCAGCGCTCCAGGAGTGTGTCCTGCAGCCGCCGCACGAGCCGCTGCTTCTCCGCGCCGTCCGTCAGCGGGTGTGTGGTCATGTCGAACACCAGGAAGTTCTGCTTCTCCGTCGTCAACACGCCCTTCTCCACCAGACTCTTCGCCAGCCGCTCGCGCACGTTACGCATCTGATAGTGCAGCTTCAGCGGGTTCCACGTCTCGCCTGAACACACACACACACACTGTATCAGAGACAGACACACACACCACAGGAAACACACACACACATACACATACACACACACAACAGAAATGCCAGCAAACCGTCGCTTTTATCATGTTCGCTTGTGATCTCGCTGTTTCCAGTGAGTGTGAGTATGTGTGTATATATATATATGTATTTATATGTGTGTGTGTGTGTATAGGAGAGTGTGAGTGTGTGTGTGTGTGTGTGTGTGTGTGTCACCTGTGAGCAGCTCGATCCAGCTGGACACGTCCTCTGGTGGTTCTGTGTTCTTGATGTGTTTCAGCGCTTCATCCAGAAGAACATCACCGGTGGGAGCCGCCGACTTGAACAACACCTGCACGACACACACACACACACAGTTAATAACCATGAGCTTGTGTGTCATCAGCCTGGCAGTCACGTGACTTCAGGAAACGTTCAATTAGCATTCAAAAGCAGATTTTCTGCGTGTATGGCTTGTGTTGTCCAGCAGGGGGCGCCGGCGAGGCGAGCCTCACACACTTCGACAGTGAATTATTTTGCAAACCAATTGATTTGAAGCTTTGACAATTTTTATTTATCCCATAAATGAGGCGAAAAGGGTCAAAATGTGCAGTTGTGAGACCCTAACTCACACACACACACACGACTCAGCAATGAAAGACAAACGGGGCTCAGTTAACACACACACACAGCCAGCAGATGATCATAAAGGGGTTGATGCATCTGGACAGTGCATTCTGGGAAATGTAGTCCATGTAGATGTGGATATGGATAAGTAAATGATAATAATAACATTTTAATAATTAAATAAAAGTATGTAGAGTTACTGTTTTTAAATAACAAATCAAAATATTTAGCAATTACATATTTGTTAGAAAATCTAGAATTTTGTTGTTTTTAAAAAAATGCCCGCAAATGAAATTTTGAGTAAAATGGCAGTCTCCTATAATGCAGCCTAAAGTAAATAAGGAAACGTAAGCTTTCCTCTGTGGACGAGCCGGTCGAGCCGGTCTGGAGACATCACACGCACTCAGGAGATAATGAGACTATAAAGGAATCCTCACACACACCCGTTTGCATTCAGAGAGAAGGTGTGTTCAGGTGTGTGTTTGCATCCGTGTTTCTGCTGAACGCCGAGAGATTACAGAACAGCGCGAAGACTATCCACAGCTATTACTGATGGAAATCATTCAATCTGATGCAGTATCACTACTTTCACTGATAATAATAATCATAAATGTGTCTTGATCATCTACACATGCTAACAATGAATAGCTACATGCTAATAGCAATTAGCTGAAGGTTAAAAAACATGATTAAAAAGTCAAACGTGTGCTAGCATCATGCTAACAACATGGCACATCATGCAAGCAACATGCTAATCGTGTGGTCATCTTGTAAAGAACATGCTAATAGTGTTATAATCTTGTTAAAACATGCTAACAACATGTTAATTGTGTTATCCTCATGCTAATCGTGTTAACATCATGCAAACAGCTTGCTAATCATGTTAGCATCATACAAGCAACATGCCAATCGTGTTAGATTGTGCTAATTATGCTAACATCACATTAATCTTCTCATTTCGTTAAAAGCATTATTGCAATATGCTAATCATGTTAGCATCATGCTAACAATATGTTAATCGTGTTAGTGCCCAGAATGCATCTGTGTGTGTGCGCTCACCCTGCGGTCCAGCAGTTTCCTGCGGCGTGAGCTCGGGGGCTCCAGATGAACTCGTCCTCGTAGCGTTAGCTCCACCAGAATACACCCGCGCAGACCCGACGAGATGCTGTCGTTCCAGAAGGACGTGTAGCCCTGCGCTCACACACACACACACACAGATCAGCAACACAACTAAATATTACACAAATTCATCAGATGATATAACACCTACAGAGAGAGAGAAAAGTTCTAGAAAATTGTCTTATACTGTGATGTGATTTGATCCTATCGCTAGCTTTTCCACTTTCATTTAGTAGCAACCGTTGTTATTGTGTAAATAAAGTGTGTAACATCGTAAAGCAGCTGCAACATTCTAACACAAACAGTCTGTGAATAAAACAGCCGGTTCAGTGAATGATTAAACGAAGGAAGCCAGTGAAAGTCAACACTACAGGATCACACGCGGTCTCTGGCAGAACATCCGACGGCCAATCAATGAACACGGAACACTCATCTGTCCAATCAATGAACACGGAACACTCATCTGTCCAATCAATGAACACGGAACAATCATCTGTCCAATCAATGAACACGGAACACTCATCTGTCCAATCAATGAACACGGAACACTCATCTGTCCAATCAATGAACAGATGATGACTGTGTTCACACTAACCCGACCCCTAGACCCCTAGGTTTAGGGGTCGGGTTAGTGTGTGTGTGTGTGTGATGGGTAGGTTTAGGGGTCAGGTTAGTGTGTGTGTGTGTGTGTGTGTGTGTGTGTGTGTGTAACCTCTTTATCCTTGAGTCCCAGCAGCAGGATCTCCTCCATCAGAGTGAGTCTCAGTGATTTGGAGTCGGTGTCGATCTCTTCTTCATCCTCGTCTCTCTTCTTCTCCTCCCTCTCCTCAGCGTTACTCCCTCCATCCGCTGGAGTCTCCACACGCCGGATGCGCTTCGTCAAAGTGGTCATTCCTCCTGCTAACACAACCTGCGCAAACACACACACACACTTTTACTCAATCTGGAAAGACATACTTCAGATTTCCATTTTTAACACAGGAATAATGATGATGAAGATTCTAGCAAAGCAGTTCAGCTTCAGCAGTCTCTAACATATACAAGCTACATATACACACATATAATTCATATACATATAATACATGTACATTTAATACATATAATACATATATATATATATATACATATTATAAATATAGCCTACATATAATACATATACATATTATACATATACATTTACATATAATAAATATACATTTTCATACACTCACCACATCTGCTATTTTGTCATCAAAAAGACAATGTCAGTCCAATGTGAGATTTCTGACTCGCGACTGCGGTCACTTCCCTGAGTTTGCGCTTCACCTGTGGACACGCCCCTCTGACCTCTCAGCCAACCAGGAGCAGCTCCGGGGCCTCTCCTCCAATCAGGACTCTCGACGCACACACCTGTTCTGTCACCCGGATTCAGGATCCACATCAATACCGTCGGCTTTTATTACACATTTAAAAAATGGGACCGAACCAGTTTAGTAACATTGTGCGATGCCATTGGCGAAGAAATCGGGCTTTATGGTTACGAATTTCATAAAAACGGGCGATTCTCAATTAAATGTTGTCATTTTCCCTTTATTTCGGCTACCTCAAACCTTGCACCTTTTTATAGACACATAGCCTTATTTAAAGTATACTAGCCTATATATTTATAAACATATCACTGTATGATGCATACTGCATTCAATGTTTTTATTACATTTTGGGGTTTTAATAAATGTATGTTGTATGAACTTTACAAGCATTATGTATGTTTTAGGCATAGACTGTTTTAGAAGGTTTATTGAATAATAAAATGGCAAACGCCGCAACAGCGCCATCACGCGGCGGACACACACACACACACACACACACACACACACACACACACACACATTCCGCTTTCACGAGATTGGTCTGTAATGATGAGATTAATGGTACTTTGAAATATGTTATACATCTTAATGGTGGGTATAAGAAGGATACAGATATATAAATAAAAAAATTGGGACGAACAGCTGTTAATAACAGGAAAAATGATGTGAGAATGCCAAGATTACTTATTGGGCAAACAGCACTAAATCAAAGTTTATATAAAATAGGTAAACGTGAAACTGGTAACTGCGATAAATGTGGATATTCAGAAACAGTAAATCATATATTTCTAGAATGTACAGCATACAATAGAGAAAGACTTAATTTAGTTCAGTCAAAGGATATAAGCAATTATTCGCCAAAGGAAACAGTAGGAGAAGGAACAAAATATATAATACATGAGGAATTATTGCACATTTTAAATTTTACAGGTCTGGTAATTTATATATATATATATATATATATATATATATATATATATATATATATATATATATATATATAATTTTTTTTCTCTCTCTCTCTGTCTAAACAGTGTTTTCCACCGAGTAGCGCTTCACCCTCAGATCCAGCAGTGGCGCTCATGCAGCTTTTAGATGGTTTGGCAGCCGCCATTTAAACAACAACAGAAGAAGAAGAAGAAGAAGAAGTATATATCGCGACTGCTGCTCTGTGCTCTTTGACTCTGACTTACATTTTTATCATATTATTATTAGTTAATGATTGTTTTATTTCCAGTGTTTCTGCCGCGGGGAATCATCATGTCCCTGAACCCGGGCCCGGACTCCCTGCAGCGGGGTCCGAAGAGAAGCAGGTACCGCCGCGGCGATCATCAGTGAAGCGACACAAACACACACAGCCAGTCGTTTAAAACCGACCCGCAACTTTAACAGGTATTTACTGTTGTTAAGACACGAAAAAATTTTTTAAAAAAGAAATCGTGATTTAACGGGTCTTCGCCGAAGTCACGCCCACTCTGCGAGCATATCCTTGCTCTGATTGGTCTATCAGTCCATCAGTCACATAGAATGGACTCCTATTGGTCGGTGTTTGTCCTTTTTATTAGTGCATAGTGATAATTCGGTACACAAAAAGAGATAATACAGAACATGTTGTATATATTCTCCGCTTGTCAAATGTAAACACTTTTTGCTTGTATCAAGTGTATATCGCTTTTAACAAGATTGTTTCAAAACAGCTTTATAGAATAGGCTACAGATAGTTTCAAATCAGTTTCACAGGAAAATATTATAATTTTAAAGCGATATATGAACTGTAAAATATCAAATTAAAATAAATATAATGAAATGTCTAAAAAATGTGTATTTGCAGGATTCTTTGGAAAAGATCTGTAACCCAATACTGTCTGAAGAGGCAAAATATCCAAATCTGGGAGAAAAACCCGGCGGTTTTTAATTTCGGGTAGTTGAGGGATCTAAACCTCTAGAGGAGATCCAGACACTGAAGATGCAGATCAAACCTAATGGGAGATTCACTAGGGCTGGGCTGAGAGAGAGAGCTGACGAAACGAGCAGGGCGCGTCCCAAACCAGTCCAGTCCAGTCGATGAGTAACGTGTGTTTATACGCGTCACCATCACACTAGCACTCAACAGTTTAGGGTCAGTAAGATTTCAAAAAGACGCATTAAATTGACCAAACGTGTCAGTAAAGACATTTTTAATGTTACAAAATGTTCTATTTCAAAATAAACACCGTTCAACTTTCTCTTCATCAAATAATCCTGTATAAATGTGAATAAAACTATCTGTTGTTTCAGTTGACTGTTTTTACCTCAGATGAACTAATAACACCCAGACTTCTCCTGCACTTTAATAACTTCATATCTTTTGGAGGAAAAGAGAGATTTTGAAGTGTTTCTGTCACCGGCTGATGATGTTATACTGTGACTGATGTATAATTATATTGTTATGTAGGAGTGTGGCGTCATTTTCATGATGGTTAGATTATAAAAGATAAAAATAATAATTAATTGTGGTAATGCGTTTGATTAAATCTGCAAAAATGAAAGGTGCGATAAACGCTACCATGATGCATAAACACTTTAAAGTGTAGATAACCTTTTGTTTTGCATGACGGATAAATACATATAAACGTTTACTATTATTTAAGAGCATAATGTGGAAGAAATGTAATATGTTCTTCATGTTGGCATTTAATTATATTTATAGAATCTTAGAAATATGATGATAATTAGATGAATGCAGTGTCCATACATATCCTTATGATAGTGTATGACCGAGACCCAGAGTCTCCATTCTGGAGGATAATATTAAATATGATAGCCATAACTAACACATTGTTTAGATTTGGCTGAGACAAATCTTCATTTAGCCTTGAGAAACAACTATAAAGATTACAATGAACAAAGAACATCAGAAAGTGTAATGATATGTAGTGAGTCTTGACATCAGAGAGTGTGTTTTATATTAGAGTACGAGAGAGTGAAATGTTCTGTAAAAAAAAACAAATATATTTTTTAAAATGTAGGCTTTGTGTGTAAAATATTGGAGTGAAGAATTTTATGATAGTTTTTAAAAAAATGTGTTCTGAGTTCTGTGCTCGCGTGAATATTAATAATTCAAACATATATTTACATTGTCATGTATAATCATAGAAGGCCAATATCCACCAGAGGTCTCTGTAGTGACAGCAACATTGAGCTTTTTTTAATTGAAAACAGTTGACAGAAGTAATGATATCTTTTTTTTTCTTCGCACATGCAGGATTTTTTTTTTTATTGAACACACTTATTTACAAAAAAAAAAAAAAAATTTACAAAATCTCTCGTTGGGAGACTCATGTGCATAATTAAACAGTTACATTGAACAAAATTCAAAAAACAAAATAAAAACAAATAAACCTAAAATTAAATCAATTAAGCAAAGGCATTTCAGTCCATAAGGCATGTCAAAGTTATTCACATATAAATATATTGTCCTCAGTCTTCATATAATCATAAAATAAAGTTACATGGAAGCTTTACAAATTATAATGACAAATATTTTGAGACATCTTCACATAGAGAGTAAATTGAAGTCTTTCAGAAGTTTCAAAGAAACAAAGTATTCCCTCAGTTCAATTTTAAACACTATTATGGATGGATTTTTATTTTGCCATTTGTATTTACCCATAATTGTTATAATATTGTAAATTCTAAAGAGTTCCTTCGGAAGGTTTTCGTTACCAGAAAGTAATGATATCTATTCAGTAAGTGTGTGTGTGGCGTAGTGTTGAGTGTAAAGCTGGCGTGAGTCAGAGGGCAAAGGGTCGGGTTCAGCTCCTCCATGATTTGACTGAATTACTTTGCATTAGGCCTGTATTTCACTAATCTGAGTTTAAGTTATTTAAAGAATTCACCAGAATCAACATTAAATTAATAATAACTTATACAAAATATATATTTTCACTGTAACCCAACAAAATTTCGAATACGTGGTTTTAAAACATTTCTGACCTTAAGGTGAAATATTCCATTCAGTCAGTTTTAAGAATTTCCTAGGAAGTTCTAGAGGAAGACCATATATGGATATTAGGGGCGGGGTTACGGAAGTGACAGACGGACACGTCATACGCACAGTATAAAACCCATCGTTGTTCCGTCAACTTCCGCTTCACTCACACAAGAGTGTCGACCATCACGAGCACTATAACCGCCGTTCAAGCTTAACCTTCACCCTTTAAACTTCAATCTTTATCGTATTTAAGTTTTTCTGTTTGTAAGCGTAATTATGACTCTGACATTAGGAATGAAGCGAGCGACGGCGATGAGCTTTTTCACACAGGGCGCGCATACGACGCTCGTGCCCTCGCTGAAAACGCACACCGAGGACGAGCTGGACGGGTGCGCGGATGAGATGGACTCCACGTTAAAGCCGGTGAGGCCGGGAACGAACGGAACCAAAGGCCTCCAGCTCGACGGGCGCTTCGTGTCCGCTTGCGACGGCTCTCTCCCGTCCACTCCGGACTCAGCCGAGCTCGGGTCCGCAGAACTGGACCGTGATACTCGACAACTCCTGCTGGACTTCTATCGCTCACACACGGGAATGTGTTCACCCGAGCAGAACCACAACAGCGCGCTGCCGACAATGAGGCGCGTCGTCGGGGAGATTCTCTTGAAGCACCAGATCGCATACAAAGGTAAGACGCGCGCATGCGCGCTCCCGATACGGCTATTTAAGTCACGTGATGTCACAGTTTATATGTTAATTTTATATATTCGCGGTGATTATTTGGCTTCTATGCAGTGTAGTTGCATGCATCTCTATTTATTTGCATTGTTTCTGATAATGTTATAAGTTGTCAGTTTTATGGATGCAGTCTTATTTATAGTAACTTGAACGTTTAAAAAAAGCTTTGATCAGCTCATCAGTAGAATACAATATTAAGTAAGTATTATACCATAAAATGAGTTAAGATGTCTGATTTCAGAGTAAATAGTCACGTGATGTCAGTTTGTAGACTAAATATTAGCTATAATCTTCCTTCTATACAATTTGTCGCTTCTGATAGTGATATAAGTTGCCACAGTCTGTTTTATTTCGTTTTATTTTGTGTACTTATTTATAGTTAATTGAACGCAAATAAAGTTCCTGTTTGTCGGTGGGGTTTTTCTCGGTAGCTTTATCTGGCCAAACCGCGCGCCCGCCTGCGCTTCTCGGAACTGCCGAGTTCCGCTTATCTTCAGCTGGGGGGTGTGTGTGTGGGGGGGTGTGGGTGTGTATGGGGGCAGCAGGGTTTCACAAACACTGACATTTTAACCAGTTTCTATAGAAATGTGCGATATATAACGTGTAGTCGGCTCGGCACTTTAAAACAGATTCGGTTATGTGCCGTCAGTCAAAATGGGGCGGGGTCAGCGCAATTATATTTCATATGGGTATTATTATCATAAATAGTCTCTTGTATTATGCAAACTTATCCATTACTGATTGCAAATTATGTGACAACTATCGCTAGGAATTACATTTTATGACATTGTGGGATGTGGGTAGTAGATTACATTCCACTTTAGGTAATGCGTTATTACTTTTTTCATTACTTTTTCTTTCTTTTTTAATTAGATTACTTATGATCTTATTGGGACTTATGTACTGTTTTTATTTATTTTAAACAAGAAAATAAAGGGAAAGAATGTTTCCTTTATCAACATCATGCAATAGTGCAATAAACATTACACCAGAACTCCATGAGTAGAGATTCATGTATGAGTCATGTGATCGGGGTTCAGTAGTGTACATAGGAGCTGATTCAGTAGAGTGTGAGTTTATCTGGGTTCAGTAGTGTGTAAATGAGCTGATCTGGGTTCAGTAGTGTGTAAATGAGCTGATCTGGGTTCAGTAGTGTGTATATGAGCTGGTCTGGGTTCAGTAGTGTGAATATGAGCTGATCTGGGTTCAGTAGTGTGAATATGAGCTGATCTGGGTTCAGTAGTGTATATAGGAGCTGATTCAGTAGAGTGTATATGAGCTGGTCTGGGTTCAGTAGTGTGAATATGAGCTGATCTGGGTTCAGTAGTGTGAATATGAGCTGATCTGGGTTCAGTAGTGTATATAGGAGCTGATTCAGTAGAGTGTATATGAGCTGGTCTGGGTTCAGTAGTGTGTATATGAGCTGATCTGGGTTCAGTAGTGTGAATATGAGCTGATCTGGGTTCAGTAGTGTGAATATGAGCTGATCTGGGTTCAGTAGTGTGAATATGAGCTGATCTGGGTTCAGTAGTGTATATAGGAGCTGATTCAGTAGAGTGTATATGAGCTGATCAGGGTTCAGTAGTGTATATAGGAGCTGATTCAGTAGAGTGTATATGAGCTGATCAGGGTTCAGTTGTGTATATAGGAGCTGATTCAGTAGAGTGTATATGAGTTTATCTGGGTTCAGTAGTGTGTAAATGAGCTGGTCTGGGTTCAGTAGTGTTTGTGAGCTGATTTCTGGGTTCAGTAGTGTGTTAATGAGCTGGTCTGGGTTCAGTAGTGTGAATATGAGCTGATCTGGGTTCAGTAGTGTGTTAATGAGCTGGTCTGGGTTCAGTGGTGTATATAGGAGCTGATTCAGTAGAGTGTATATGAGTTTATCTGGGTTCAGTAGTGTGTAAATGAGCTGGTCTGGGTTCAGTAGAGTGTATATGAGTTTATCTGGGTTCAGTAGTGTGTTAATGAGCTGGTCTGGGTTCAGTGGTGTATATAGGAGCTGATTCAGTAGAGTGTATATGAGTTTATCTGGGTTCAGTAGTTTGTAAATGAGCTGGTCTGGGTTCAGTAGAGTGTATATGAGTTTATCTGGGTTCAGTAGTTTGTAAATGAGCTGGTCTGGGTTCAGTAGAGTGTATATGAGTTTATCTGGGTTCAGTAGTGTGTTAATGAGCTGGTCTGGGTTCAGTGGTGTATATAGGAGCTGATTCAGTAGAGTGTATATGAGTTTATCTGGGTTCAGTAGTTTGTAAATGAGCTGGTCTGGGTTCAGTAGAGTGTATATGAGTTTATCTGGGTTCAGTAGTGTGTTAATGAGCTGGTCTGGGTTCAGTAGTGTATATAGGAGCTGATTCAGTAGAGTGTATATGAGTTTATCTGGGTTCAGTAGTGTGTAAATGAGCTGATCTGGGTTCAGTAGAGTGTATATGAGTTTATCTGGGTTCAGTAGTGTGAATATGAGCTGATCTGGGTTCAGTAGTGTATATAGGAGCTGATTCAGTAGAGTGTATATGAGCTGATCAGGGTTCAGTAGTGTATATAGAGCTGATTCAGTAGAGTGTATATGAGTTTATCTGGGTTCAGTAGTGTGTAAATGAGCTGGTCTGGGTTCAGTAGTGTTTGTGAGCTGATTTCTGGGTTCAGTAGTGTGTTAATGAGCTGGTCTGGGTTCAGTAGTGTGAATATGAGCTGATCTGGGTTCAGTGGTGTGTTAATGAGCTGGTCTGGGTTCAGTAGTGTGAATATGAGCTGATCTGGGTTCAGTAGTGTGTTAATGAGCTGGTCTGGGTTCAGTGGTGTATATAGGAGCTGATTCAGTAGAGTGTATATGAGTTTATCTGGGTTCAGTAGTGTGTAAATGAGCTGGTCTGGGTTCAGTAGTGTGTAAATGAGCTGGTCTGGGTTCAGTAGTGTGTGTGTGTATGAGCTGATCTGGCTTCAGTAGTGTGTATGAGCTGATCTGGGTTCAGTAGTGTGTGTCCATGAGCTGATCTGGGTTCAGTAGTGTGTGTCCATGAGCTGATCTGGGTTCAGTAGTGTGTATATGAGCTGATCTGGGTTCAGTAGTGTGTGTCCATGAGCTGATTGGGTTCAGTGGTGTGTGTATATGAGCTGATCTGGGTTCAGTAGCTGACGCTGCTCTCTCTCTCCTCAGGTATGTTGCAGCGCCTCCACAAAGAGTTTGATACGGACTCCCTGGACATCGGCACGATAGCGAAGACCATGTTCAGCGACGGCAGCACGAACTGGGGCCGCATCACGAGCCTGGTGGCGTTCGGGGCCGTGGTGTGTTCCCGCCTCAAGGAGTGCCAGCGCGAGGAGTCTGTGGAGGCCGTGGCACAGCAGATCTCCTCATACCTGATCTCAGAACAGCACCACTGGCTGCGGAACAACAACGGCTGGGTGAGTTCAGTTCTGCGACTCAGTCGACCGCTCGTAGACACGCCCCCTTCAGTTACTGTCGCCATGTCTGACAAGCTCCGCCTCTCACACGCAGTGAAACGCACACGCGGAGCAGAGAGACTGACTAACTGCAGCCAAAGCATCTCGATCGCCCCCCGGTGGCCGCTCCTAGTATAGCTCATAAACCCCGCCTCCACCAGTTACTCAACGCACGTGAGACCAACTAAAATTAAATTAAATTACACTGCATATGTCTTTATTCCAAAGGTGGTTTCCGTCATTTGCTGTCGCTTTAAACAGGGTGATGGAAGTTCAAGTGTCCGTTAACTAACTAAATATAAACTTTAAAATAAGTTTGTCTTTAGTTGTTCCGCGATGCTATAAAAGCGGTGTAACGTAAGCTATGAATATTGTTCTGTGGCTCTAAGTTAAAGTCGCTCATGAACCGATCATCTCTTCCTTCTCGCTCATTTACAGCACCAAATAAACACTTATACTTCCTGTAATCTCACAGGGTTGAGGAGCAGTGAGCCGCAGGGTTCGTCTGAGAGGAACTCTGTTAATGACAATGGCCTGTTTCCTTCTGCATAATTCAGATCCGTTCTGGTGTGATCTCACACACTCTTGCAGACACACACACACACACACACACTCACTGAGTTCATTCAGCAGAAGTGAAGCTGAGCTCAGACATCCGAACCGGTGTTGAGTGTCCGCTCGTGTGTTCTCTCTGACACACGTGTGTGTGTGTCCTCTCAGAACCGGTGTGTGTGTGTGTGTGCTCATGTGTGACCTCTCTCTCTCTCTCCAGGAAGGGTTTGTGGAGTTCTTCCGCGAGGAGGACGTGGAGTCGCGAGTGCGCGGCGCGCTGATGGCAGTCGTCGGCTGCGCGGGGATCGGCGCCGGCCTGGCGTTGCTGATGCGGTGAGGACGGGTCGCTCTGGGGCAAGCTGAGCCGCCCCGCGGACACTGATACGCTCCAGTGTGTCGTTAGCAGTGAACCCTCGGCTCACTGCCGGCACCTGCTCACGCCACGCGACTGTGCTCTTCGAGAGCCGGAAATGACCGATTATAGACACTTCAGATTTATTTTTTATAATAAAACAAATACTGAAAGAGCTTTTGGTGTGTGCATCATGTGATTATGCTTCGCCCTGTAAATGAACGGCAGGGCTTTATGCGTGTGTGCTTCAGGGGTAAGATGAGCCGGCTTCACGGAGCTCGACCTTCAGGGAAAGAGAAGCGAGCGGATCCGGTTTCATAGCTTCAGTTCTCTGAAAGTGTGAGAACGCTTTCGTTTCTGTTGTGGGAATGACTGACAAATCCTGTTACTGATCATTGAATTATAATAGATATAGAGTTGAACATACTCAATTCAGCTTTATTTCTACAGTGCTCTATTAGCAGCTTCAGCATTGAACAAAAGAACAATCAATGATCCAGACTTCAGATGCGGATCCCTGAAGCTTTACTCTCTGAGAGAGTTTCTTGTTTTCTTTCGAAGAATAATGTTAATGTTTCCTCTGAAGATTGAGTGCATCATCAGTTATGCCTAATATTCCAAGAATTTAAGACGTTTCAATTGACTAATGCTTATTATGGATGTTTTCTAATGACATGACAAAAACATCCAGCAAATATATTAATAACACAGATGTTCAGAGAATTTCCCTCAATATTACAACTCGACTATATTAATTAACCCTTCTAAAAATGCTATTTTTGTGTAGTAACTACACACACACACATCAAACTACACACTCATGTGGCTTTTGCTTCAGTGTGCATTAGATGGGAGTGTCACACACACACATGCACGAATACACTGCACAAATGGATTTCACAGTTATTGAACTGAACTGAATCAATACTGAAAAGAAATACATTTTCAAACAAAAATTAATTAAATCATAAAAATGTGTGCGTGTGTGTGTTTGTTGATTCTGGTGCAGCACTAACCACACACTGCAGAAGTGTGACCTTTATCATCTCAGTGTGTGCGTGCGTGTGTGTGGTTTCTCATCTGGTTCAGTGAGTTGATTCCTCTGCGACTGCAAGTCAGCAAATATAGAACAACACTGCGTCTGATGTGTTGCTTCGGCATCTCTGGTTAACAGCATATGAGATAAACACACACACAACACACACAACAGCAGCTCTGCACATTACAAGACCTGCAAGCTGTAGGAAACGAAACCTAAATTGTTCCTCAAATATAATATTAAAGCAAATATGAAGCGTCATCCGAGTAAGAAACACACACTCGTCTGCTTTATCAGCAGATCAACAACACAACATACATTTCTGAGGAAATTCCAGTGCATGTGGTGTGTGTGTGTGTGTGTGAGAGGGTATGTGAGTGTGTTTCAGCACTTTTTACCATACAGAAAGCAGCTTCACTTCATAACAGGAGAATAAAAGCCATGAAATACGAGAAACCTCTAGTTTAGTTTCTGGCTGTTCTCTTAAGGGCCTGAGTGTGTGTGTGTGTGTGTGTGTGTGTTGCTAGATAGACTCCAGTATTTCCTAGAGTACGGACAGCAACAGCAAACATCATGTAGAGAATCTCTCTCTCTCTCCATCTCTCTCTCTCTCTCTCTGTGGTTGAACTTCAGATCAAACGGATGAAAACAGGAAGTAGTTCATCATGAGCGGCCCTTCCCCCGTCAGCTCGGCTTATGTAACCTGTTTGCTCTCGCAGATCTTTATTTGCTCCTGTTGTTTGTTTAGTTTTATCTGTCAATAATTGTATCCGCTGGGAAATATTCAAATGATTTCAGCTTTTAAATGATGAAACAACAAGTCATTCGTGTTTCACAAAATTCTACTGTCACCATTAGAGGTGAAATAATACAAATGGCCATAATTCCATAATACATCAAGACAATTGTTCGGTATTATTTTTGTATGTTTATTATGCAAATATGCACTCATTTGCATACATATTGAGATCTGAAATGAGAACATTGGATAAATTCTAAATTTTGGATTTCTCTGTTGATCATAAATATATGTTCCTCATGTTTTAGGAGTGAAATGACATCTAAACAACGCTTCAGAATATAGATATGAGTAAAACTGGAATGTTTGGTGTTTGTAAGGTGGTTTCTGACTCAAACTCACTGACCTCACAGATTGGAATCTACAGTTTAAGTGCAATGAAACAGAAACTTGAATGTGTGTGTGTGTGGTGTGTGTGTGTGGTGTGCGCTGGTCTGAAAGAGGACGTGTTTTGAGCTGATTCTGCCTGCACACACACACACACACACACACACACACACTAAGCGCACTGACTTCTGTTAAACTGGTGCTTGGAATTTCAGCCATTACATGAGAAACTCCAGCTGTCTGGACACACACACACACACACGCACAGGGTTTCATGGGTAATGAATGAGGTGATGTAAAGTTTCCAGAGCTGTGTCGAGCGCACTCATGCCTTCACTTCCTGCTGACAGCTGATTGGCTGCCACTGTTCTGCCTTGCCTTAGCAACAGGAACTTTAAATGGCAACAAAAACAAAGTTTCCCAGAAGTCAGCTGACAGAGGGTGTGTTTGTGTGCGTGTGCGTGTGTGTGTGCGTGTTTCTGCTTGAGTGTGCGTGTGTCTGTGTGTAAGTTTGTGTGTGTGTGTGTGTGTGTGTGTGTGAGAGAGTGAGTTTGTGTGTCTGCAAGTGTGAGAGAATTTGCATGTGTGTTTTGAGCGAGTTATTGAGTAAAAGTATGTGTGTGTGTTTGTGCTTGAGTGAGTGTGCATGGGTGTGTGTGTGTGTGTGGGAGGGGGGGTTGTGTGTGTGTGTGTGTGTTTTGAGTTTGTGAGTGAATGTGTTTGTGTGTTTGTGCTTGTGTGTTTATGTGTGTGTGTGTGTGTATGTTTGTGCTTGTGTGTGTGTGTGTGTGTGTGTGTGTGTTTGTGCTTGTGTGTTTATGTGTGTGTGTTTGTGTGTGTGTGTGTGTGCGTGTGTTTGTGCTTGTGTGTGTGTGTGTGTGTGTTTGTGCTTGTGTGTTTATGTGTGTGTGTGTGTGTGTGTGTGTGTGTTGTGCTTGTGTGTGTGTGTGTGTGTGTGTGTGTGTGTGTGTGTGTGTGTGTGTGTGTGTGTGTGTGTTGCAGTTACAAGGTTAAAAACGCTCCTGATTCTGTCACAGTTCTGCTTCTGAACACAACAGAAGATATTCTGAGAAATGTCATACGGTCAAACTGAAATCTACACATCTGTGTTAGCTGCTATAAAAGAGAAAAATGGTAATTGTAAAACTTCAACTTAAATTAGAAATGATGCCTTGGAGATAAATTTGAAGTACGTTAAAGCACTAAAAATATTACAGTAACTGGAAATAAACAAAAACTAAAATAAAAATAAATAAACAGCAAAATAAATATTTTTTAAATGACAAAAGCACATAAAGGAACTAAACTAAAATTAACATAAAAACTAAAAATAATTCAAAACAGCAAGAAAACGAGAATAAATCTGAAACGCCAGTGGTTTGAGGCACAAAGTGACATCATGAGTGTGACCGATGACATCAGCACGAGACACGAGGAACCGAAGCTGACCCGGTGTCATGTGATTCAGAACCGCTGACATGGAAATGTGGAAAACCGCACAAAAAAATGTCATATTTAGGTCGAAAATAAGATTTAGGATAAGAATTGACTTTGTGTGTGTGTGTTCACTGCAAGTGCCAAAACATCTACCAAGTTTCATTCCATTCTGATGAAGTAAAAAAAAGTAAAAATTTATTGGTTAAAAACGTCCAATCAGCACCAGAAGGGGTTGCAACATTATAAAATTAAATGTCGACTTAACATTCATATAACCAAGAAAAACATTTTCACAACATAGCATTCATCAACGTGGTTGAAATGTGACTAGCCGTGAAACAATCATTATTCAAATGTTAAAAATGTACGAGTTTTATTGATGTTTGTTATGTTACAACTGTGTGACTTTAATCAGGAGTTCCAATACATGTTACATCAAAATACAAAACAACATTAAATTTAGGCTAAACATTTCCCTGAAACAGGACGGGTGAGGAGAAAGCACCAGTGTTTCCACATTTAACCGTAGCTAGCGCTGGGCTTCACCGTAGCTAGCGCTGGGCTTCACCGCCGGGTGTTTCGGGGACTTCCACACATCAGCGCATCCCAGAACTCCCCGCGTTATCTTCTCTAATTCATCATGTTTTTATTGAGCCCACACCCATGTCACATCCCATAAACACAACCTGCTGCCATGGCAACGCTATGACTGTTGCATAACCCATTATAGGCGTTTCACTCATGGAACATCTGAATTAGCCTATGTTTCCATAGCAATAACAATCGCTGTATGCAGTATGACGTGAGTCAGTTATTGTAGTAGGCTATCATTGTGATACTATTATGGTTTTTATTAATATTCTAAATTAATTTGATGTGAAAATATGCTAGCACCGTGTAAATTCGTGGTAGAAATGTGTGCTAAATCATCTTAGAAACATGCTAAAACATGTTAAAAACAGGCTGACGATGTGTTAAAACATGTTAGCATTGTGCTAATTCATGTTATAAAATACACAAATGGTGTGCACATCCCAAACACCCAGGACGACTAAGCGATATAAACAAATAAAGAAGTGTGAAGTCCGCACACTGAAGATTACTGATCTAGGAACGTATAAAAGTCCTCGTTTCGACCCTCAGATCTTCGTCAGGCGCAACATCAGTCAACTTTAAACAGACACAGGTGATTACCTTCATTGGGCACACACTAAGTTCATGTTATAAACATGCTAGCAATATGTTAGCAATCTGCTAAATCATCTTAGCAACATGCTAAAACATGCTAACATGTAGGTAGGATCGTGCTAAGTCATGCTAGCAACATGATTGGCCTGTTGGTCCATATACGTTTCATAACTACATAAAACTACTTCAAAGTAGCATTTGTTTTTTAGCCCTTTTAACAAACCGCTGGTGGGGAAAGAGTTGACGATGTGTTAATTCATGTAGGTAGGATCGTGCTAAGTCATGCTAGCAACATGATTGGCCTGTTGGTCCATGTAGCCTATGTTTCATAACTACATAAAGCATTTGTTTTTAACCCTTTCAACAAACCGCCGGTGGGGAAAGAGTTGATGATCGTCTGCAGTGATTGGCCAGGGATAAACCTGCACAGACAGGTCAAAGGTCAATGGATTTGAGCACCTGTTATATCAGCGCATGATTTGCATAAGAGATGCAGTCCGTGAATTTGCATTCGACATTAAATAGAAAGTATGTGTGTTGGTATGTTGAATACGTTATGAGATTGAGGTGTGTTTGAGTCTTTGTCTGAGACAGTTGAGGGTGTGTGTGTGAGTGACATAGAGAAAGTATGTGTGTGTGTGTGTGTGTGTGTGTGTGTGATAAGATTCAAAGATTGCAATATGCGTCTTTTGAATTTATCAGTTTTATCTCGATGCAAGTGTTGCGACAGCGATCTCCAGCGTGAGAGAGCATTCAGACCGAAGATCGTCAGAGACACAGTTTAGCATCAGTGGCTCTGCAGCATCCCTGTGCGACCTGAGAGGGTTAGGCGAGGGTTAAAGGTTAAAGGTGTGACTGTAGTCGAAACTCTGTGTGAATCAATTGTCTTATTGTGAAATGATGGCAGACTTAGCAAGTGAATATCTCCTGAGTCAGGCGCAGGAATGCAGTGGTTTCGGCGCTTCGGCACGACCACAATGCAGATCGCACACATTTCACGCATTTCAGCTAACAGACGTTCATGAGCCCTAGCAACACTCGCTAGAGGAACGTCACCATGAAATATTGCAGTGTTTATTGTAAATTATGTATCGCTGCACATCATTATTGTGTATAATCGTGAATAAGAATAAGTTCCTCTGGCAGCATCTCTTCTCTGATGATGTGGGCGGGGCTATAACCTGTCACTCGCACAAGGTCAGCCAATAGCAAACCACCACCATCCAAACCAGCCAATCAAAATCAAGCCCCGCCCTACAGGGAGTACTGAAGAAAAGAGTTTCATGTGGACTTTAACACTGACCTGCAACAAAAAGCACTTTAAATGGGTAAATTAACGTTATTAATTATTAAATGAATAAAATCATGCGTTTAACTGCTTCAGATGTTTTCCTAATATAATGAGGTGCTGTTGAACCGAGATGTGGCATGTTTGTTTGCTGCCATCTTATGGAGGTCCAATGCTTGTTCATATTTTAGATTTATGACTAACTTCTTGTTTCATTAAAGCACTCGAAGCAGGAAGAACATGTTGTTTATCATTTCTAAAGACTGCAAAGAATGTTCTTGCTTCCGTGAAAGAAAGATATGAGGAACCACAACTGAAAAGCTGTTAAAAATGAATAATTAATTACTTAAGGGGAATGACTACACTATCAAACGGCATTTTTTTTAGTTTTCCCCGTCATTACTGTACACTTATTGTTCTGGAAAGAATCACGCGGCTTTTGAATGCAAGTCATTATGACTCATGTAATGTCACAGGATTAGTGTCGTGTCGTGTCTAAAGTCCACGTTAGGATACTTGAATACACTTTCGGTTAGTGGTTAACCAATAACTTTGAAATTATAAATTATTAACACGATTAAAATGGACGTTTGTTGTGTGTGTTTTGCATCCTCCAGGCCAGTGTGTGTCAGTGTCGAGCTGTGAATCCTCGTGAACACCGGAAGTGAAGTTTCTCTGCTTTTGTTGTGTTGTGGTTCTCAGCGTTTCTGTTGTAACGCTGAACATTTTCTTGTATAAACGTGAATTTGTTGGTAATTTGATGTATTATTATCATATTCAACCGTTATAGCGAAGCGCTTTGTGCGCATGTTTACGCCCGGGCAGGAGAAGAGTCTTTATCTGGAGCGTGTAATCACACTGAGGGTTAAAGACTAGAGAGGATATAACAGTGATTGTAGAGTTGAAGAGAACACAGTCGTGACTATAATAGAGGTCATCATCAGGGGTGCAGGATGAGTTTAGCACACAGCCGAGAGCAGCGCTGCACCGCGGGGAACCGCATGTCCAAACTCCTGGACGCCGAGGAGGAGGACGAGTTCTACAAGACCACCTATGGGGGATTCAACGACGTGAGTCGCGTTATACACTACACCAGTGTGTGTGAGAGAGAGAAAGAGTGAGGGAGTGAGTGTAAGAGTGTGTGTATATGTGAGTGTGTGCGAGAGTGTGTATATTTCTTGTGTCATATTCTTTCAAAATAAATGTGTGTGTGTGTGTGAGAGAGAGAGTGGTGTGTGTGCGAGAGTGTGTATATTTCTCTGAGTGTATATGTTTGTGTACATATTCTTTCAAAATAAATGTTTGTGTGTGTGTGAGAGAGAGTGGTGTGTGTGCGAGAGTGTTTATATTTTGTGAGTGTGTGTGTGGAATATGTACATTTGAGGGTGTGTACATATATTCTTTCCATAAAAATGCACAATAACCATGACGTGTGTGTGTGGAGCAGGAGTCGGGGGACGATGAGTACAGGGGGGATCACTCCGACACTGAGGACGAGGTGGACAGTGATTTCGACATCGATGAAGGAGACGAACCCGACAGCGACCAGGAGGACGACGCTCCACGCCGGAAGAGCCGAGTCGTCACTAAAGCCTACAAGGTCAGACATCATCACACACACACACACACACGCATGCTCAGATCACAGATGTCAGTATGGTTGGGTATTATTTGAGTCTTATTGATTCATAATTTCAATTCCGATAAGTTTAAAAAACAATCTTTGACATCATTCACATTTAGTCTTCTTGCAGAACATGTGAGAGTGTCTGAATATCATGAGCAGATCATCAGCTGAAGAACACTTACACACGCAGCGTTTGCCTGAGGATTAAACACAACTAGCCGAACTAACACACACTTCAAGCGTTATTAAAGACAATAAACACTCAGGAATTAAAAAAGAACAAATAAAACATTAGAAATCGCAGCAAATAGACACAACTGAACAAAGATACGATTGAAATAAACCGTGATTTAAGATTTTCAGGAACAGAAACTAATCAAATGTAAAATAACAGCAGTTTATTAATGAGATGTATTACAAATATAGTAACAAAAGTTATTCAGTCGAGAACGAGTGAGTTTTCTCTGTCTTGTTGTTTGATTAGTGTTACTATAGAGACGGCAGGAATATTAGTGCTGTCCCTTTAAGAGCTGTCTCGTAACACACGTGTTCAGATGTCTGGCATGAACGCTTTAAACTCATATTGAGATTCTCAGAGGAATCGACACGTCTGCTCACTAGTGTGTGTGTGTGTGTGTTTCAGGAGCCTTTAAAGGTCTCGAAGCCCAAAGTCAAGCGAGTGACTGAAGAACTAAAGACTGAACGACCCAAAGTGGAGAGACGCATCATCCAGGAGCTGCAGGACTTCGGGGAGAGTGAGTAAAACACTGACCGGAAGAGTCTCTTTGGATTTAAATATGCAAATGCTAAAGGCTCTGTGATTGGCTCATTGCTGCAGTGATTATTATGGGCTGGCCGCCGGTCTTCTGACCCTGACTGATGAGTTGTAGTTTCTGAGACTAGCATGTAACGCTCTTCCGGTGCCGCTGTGTTCCAGTGCGTAAGTCGGTGCGCAAATCGACGAGCGAACACACACGCAAGACGAACGAGCGGCTGCAGGAGCGGCAGCAGGAGGCGCCGCGGAAGAGGAAGGGGGCGAGCGATCGCGTGCTGACGCAGGACGAGCTGCTAGCAGAGGCTAAGCTCACCGCGGAGATCAACCTGCGCTCGCTGGGTAACACACACACACACACTTCACCAGAGTATCACACCTGCTCAGAGCGGAGTATAACTGTGTGTGTGTGTGTGTGTGTGTGTGTGTGTGTGTGTGCTCCTCAGAGAACTACGAGCGGCTGGAGGCTGATAAGAAGAAGCAGGTTCATAAGAAGAGGCGGTTCGAGGGGCCGACGATCCGCTATCACTCGCTGCTGATGCCGCTGACGCCCGACACACACCTGAAGGAGGAGAACGTGGATGTGGAGGGGTAAACACACACACACACACACACGGGACCTGGAGATTAGAGCTAGATGTGTTTTGGTGTAAACTAATGTACTGGATTTGCAAGTAGTTTAACATAGGATTTATGGCTGGAGGTAGAGAAGGAAGAAAAGAGTAGACAATCTTTCAGCGCAAAAGACAATGTTTAGAAGATGATCAGCATCAGCTGTGTAAAATTATTTTGAATATATATACACACACATGCATGTATATATTTATATATGCAGTATTTACGTGCAAATAATTCTTAAATAAATATGTGCATGCATATGTATATTTATATATACACAATAATTATACAAAGGACACACACACATATATTATGGAAACACAAAGTTTTATTTTGGATGCGATTAAT
The DNA here is from genome assembly GCF_016745375.1 of Pimephales promelas. The sequence goes on from NW_024121128.1 coordinate 470,369, forward strand.
CGCAATTAATCTTTGCACAACCCTAATATATATATATATATATGAAGAGTTCAGATGCAAAAGCCTCTAAGTGCCATTTGAAATTTTCTTCTTTAATGATGATTTTTATCAAGCTTGTATATTTAAGTTCAGTGATTTCACTTAAATTGCAATGAAGATTACCTATTAATTGTCATTTAAGTGAAATTACTGAACTTAAATATGCTGTACAAGCTTGTTAAAAATGACCATTCTAGAAGAAAATTTCAAATGGCATTTAGAGGCTTTTGCATCTGAACTCTTCATATATATATATATATATATATATATAAAGTATAAAATAAATGAGTAGCTAAATAAACAAGTACGCTAAATTAACGATTAAAAACACTCGCTTTGCAAAATACTGCATCAGTTAGGATTAGGATTATTAATATATCAAAGCTTTTATAAATATTTTGAATTAACTGTTATTTTTATATTTTCATTTTTATAGTAATTGGATGTGCTTTTGTTATTTTAATTTGTTTATAAATATCTAAATAGATTTATTTCAGTCTAATATTACTATTTCATATCAGCTTCATGTGAATAAACAATGTTTTTTAATAAATGCATAGTTTTATTTACACAACATTAGAACTGTCTTTAACGGCACTGCGTCTGATAAGACTCTCTCCTGTGATAGGCTGGACCAGGACACGCCCCAGGCCACGCCCACTTCATCTTCCTCCACGCAGGGGGCGGGGTCTCTGTGCTCGCGCACTTACATCACCTTCAGCGACGACGATGCGTTTAGCTCCGCCTTCCCCGAGTCGGCTCGCTCCATCCCGTCGCAGCCCGTTCAGGAGGTGTGTCCCGTTACCCATAATCCCGCGCTGTATCGCGACCCCGTGACCGACATCCCTTACGCCAACGCCAGAGCCTTCCGCATCGTCCGCGAGGCTTACCAGAAGTACATCGCGGCGCACGGCTTTCCCAACGCCTCCGGGAGCTTCGGCGGATCCAGTGACGTCAGCGATTCCCCCGCGGCGGCGAGCAAGAGCGGACGACCCAAAGCCGTCGCCAAACAGCCCGTCGCCGCCACCTAGTGGATCGGTGCTCTGACTCTGAGCTCGATTCTCCACACTCGTGACGAGTGTTAGAGACTTCCGCTGAATCGCATCCAGCGCTGCAAAGATTCGCTGCTCGAGTGATTCGCTCGGTTCACGATCTGAGGACTGTCACCGGCACCGGCTCGCACTGCTCTTACTTTCTGAGTTCTTGTTTTTTGTATTTTTCTAGGTGTTTAAAAAAATGCAATAAAAGCAGAGAAATGAATAGTGTTTACCTCTATTTATTTTGTGATCTGTAAATATGCACTGCTAAAAAATAAATCTTATTTTAAAATTTTTTTTTACTTTTGTATTGTTTTCCAGAACAAATATCTCAATATCTGAAAAAAAAGATTCTTTAACACTATTTACTTTCTTTATAGATATTAAGTCTGCATCAAAATGTTTTGTTTGTGCATTAAGAATGAAATAGAAATCTGCCAATGGAGTCAGAAAAATTAACTAATTAGATATTTCTGACCTCGCTGGCACATATCTGTTGTTTTAAGCACAAACTCGCGTCGTTTCTTCAAGTCGTAATAATATCATTAGTTTTCCTTCTCATAGAAGAGCTGATAAAGATTTTTTGGGTAACTTTAGATTATGGTTCACTTCTCGCTATTAACTATGACTTTTGCATCAGCAAACTCCTAATGACTGCTTATGAACAGTTACTAAGGTAGTTATGTTTAGATTATGGGATGGAGAATATGATCATGCAGAATAAGGCATTAATAAGTGCTAATAAATTGCCGACATCCTAGTAATATGCATGATGATGAGCAACGAGTTATAGTGAGAATTGGTCCCTAAACAAGTATTAACAAATTTTTATATTTTTTTAAATTTCAAATATGACAATTGTGTGATAGGTCTTGTTTGGCATTTTTCTTGTACAAACACACAAGTGAAATGGGTTGCAAACATTGTTGACACTAGTGCACTAGCCCTTCTGTAAATGTAATCTACATCAGAAAACAAACCCGCAAATAGTGCATTCTTAATGTTTGTGATTCTTAAACTATCATACGGTGTGGTTAGAGTATTGTTGAATAGTGGCCAGTGTTTCTGAAACTGAAACCACAGTCAGATCTGCTGGACTTCAGACAATCTCCTTAAGCAGAAGTTAAAGTACAGGAGGAACAGAACAGCTCATAAAAAAGATCTCAGCGTTAACAAGCTTTCAAAAGAAGAAGATTTGAAACTAAATAAAACAACACTTTATTATTAAACTTCAATCGGATCCACTCAGCTTTTAAGTAATACTGTTGTGGTTGAAGAAAATACAGTGCAACATGAAAAGAGAAACAGAAGTGGATTATTTCACTGGTACATACAACTGTACACAAATCCAGTGTTGCTCAATTTCTCTTTGGTTTTAGTTGCAAACATCGATGGACGGAAGTCATGTTAAAATGCAGGAACAAAACTTGTATTAAAAAGTGATTTTTTTTTTAATTCTTAAAAAGATCTGTATGTCTTCTGTGAAACACAAAAGTTGGGATCCAAACTAAAGCTTTCTTTAGCGTTCCACAGAAGAAAGTCATTTATGTGCGTACTGTCCCTTTAAATCTCCATTTGCCCCGTGATGATGCGGATCAGCCAATCAGACGCGAGCGTGTCTCCGCCCAGCTCTCAGAGCTTCCCCTCCTCGATCATGCGGTTCAGGCCGCTGCAGATCTTGCCCAGGTTGCTCCACAGCGTCCCCTGCGGGTCGTACAGGTGTGTGAGCAGGTCCGGGTCCGCGTAATGGTTGAACACGTGACGGATGCGGTCCAGAGACTTGGGCGTCAGGTGTTTCTCCACCAGCTTCAGCATTAAATCCCGACAGTCCGTCAGCAGCTCCATCATGACGCTCTTATCGAACGTGAACTCCACCTGACGGAGACAGACGCACACACTCATGGTTTGACTAGTGCTTTCAGTCCATTAAATACAGTAATCGCACATTTTTCAGTCATTAACTCTTTCCCCAGCTTTCCGTGTTTCCACTGTTATACTGTAGGGGACGCTATTACGCATCTCCCGAAAGAGTTCAGAATCTCCTGATCAGAACACAGGCGAAGAAAAAGCAGAAACGAGCGATAGAAGCATTGCTGACGCACATGTACATTATAACGCGATCATCAAACATTAAACAGCATATTAATCAAAAATGTTACTGAGTGAAATGTTGAACCCATGAAGCGGAAACGACTGAAGCTTTGAGGTGTTGATGGACTCGAGCGACTCCATCTGTGTTTGATCATCGATCTGGATGCTTTTTGCTTAAAATGTTGCTTTTTTTATGAAACATACCCATAGTGTTGATATAAACAGAATGCATGAAGCTAGAATCATTTTTGTTAAAAAAAAAATGCTGCCAGGGGAAATAGTTAATCATGATTAAATTCACCAAACATAAAAAATGTTATTGTATTGTTTCACACTGAAATGTAGAAACAACAAAGATTTGTCTATGTTTGATTAACATAAATGACAGACAGCAGGTTTATTAGAACACTGTCACTTTAAGACCCGGCGCACATGACGCGGATCCAGATCTGATGTTTTCACAACTCTAATTTAAAAATGTGTTGGCGAGAAAACTCGACAATAATGGGCATTTCTACATAATTTTGTGCTTCTGTTAAAGCATTGGACCCTTCTAAAGAGGATGAAAATAATAGTTTGGGGGACACTGAAAGAAAATGCAATAAGTATTTGTGTAAGCTAAACAAATTCGTGTTCACTTCAGTCGTGTTATAATCAGATTCAGCCTCATTGGTCTTGTCACTGCTCGTCAATGTCAAAATATTTGAGATGACCAATCAAATCAAAGGAGGCGGGCTTTATCTTCACACACAGACGGTGAGCGCGCGAATTTCAGCAGAGACTCGACGACGCTTCAGTTTAGTTTACGGTCAAAAAGCGAATTAAGGTAAGTAGCTAAACTAAACATTTCATATTTGACAGTTTCTTAGGTCGTAAATGTTAAACGAATGACAAAAATAATCAGGCAAACTTATAAACTTTAGTCTAATTTCGCCATTTTGAACTGAGGCCTATGTAACGAGCCTGACGCTGTTTTCATCATGTTAGGCACGAGATTAAAGGGTTAGTTCACCCAAAAATGAAAATTAAGTCATTAATTACTCACCCACATGCTGTACCAACCCCGTAAGACCTTCGTTCGTCTTCGGAACACAAATGAAGATATTTTTGATTAAATTTGAGAGCTGTATAACTACCACATTGGCTCCTAAGGGACTGCCTCTTGACGGCCCAGAAAGTCAATGAAGAAAATGTTTAAATATCCCAACCCAGATAGCAGACTGACATTGAATCAACGTAGAAATATGACATCGAAACAACGTTGATCTGACATTGTTTTGCTCATCGAATTAACGTTGACGTCAGACGTGTCATTCTTTCAAAACTAACGGAAAATCAACTTGAAATCAACGCGTTGTTTCAGCGTTATGAAAGCAAACCAATTTTCGATTTCATTTAGCTTTGAAGAATGCCGCGTCTGACGTTGGTTCAACGTTAATTCGATGAGCAAATCAACGTTGTTTCAATGTCATGAGAGACGTCGTTTCCACGTTGATTCAATGTCAGTTTGCTATCTGGGAAGTGACTACCGTGGCTCAACTATATGTTTATCAAGCGACGCGAATACTTTTTGTGCGAAAAAACAAACACTATTCGACTATTTCTTTTCTTCCTTGTAGGCCAGAACGAGACTTCCTTAGATTTCCATGACGCATGCGCGAGATTTGCAAACTGCTTACACCAGGTTACACTACTGCAGATCGCAATTCTCGCGCATGCGTCGTGGAAATCTAAGGAAGTCTCGTTCTGGCCTACAAGGAAGAAAAGAAATAGTCGAATAAACTCGTTATTTTTGTTTGTTTTTTCGCACAAAAAGTATTCGCGTCGCTTGGTAAACATATAGTTGAGCCACGGTAGTCACTTGGGATATTTAAACATTTTCTTCATTGACTTTTTGGGCCGTCAAGAGGCAGTCCCTTAGGAGCCAATGTGGTAGTTATACAGCTCTCAAATTTAATCAAAAATATCTTCATTTGTGTTCCGAAGACGAACGAAGGTCTTACGGGGTTGGTACAGCATGGGGGTGAGTAATTAATGACTTAATTTTCATTTTTGGGTGAACTAACCCTTTAATAATTAATTTGTACATATTGAGAATTATGTATGTAACTTTATGTTACTGTAGGTAAATTGTTTTATTTTTCCTGTATGTGAAGCACCGTGGGCAACGTCTGTTGTATTATGTGTGCTATATAAATAAATAAAAAATAATATACCAATTTTGGCCTTCAGTAAATTAAAAAATCTCAGCATTAGGAAGGAATAGACTGGGCAAGATGAGGAGACTGAGAGAAAGTAAGGGTGATGGAGAGAGCAGGTGTTGGGTTTAAAGCATTTTTCATTCTTTTTTTTAGCCTTGAAATGCAAATATATTAGAGGAAGAAAATTTAACCCCCAAATGGAGAGTGACGTCACCAGTCGAGATAGCTGTATCCCGAAGCTCATGGTGTAATTCGAACACTGGACATCAGGAACGGTGAGAACATTGTGCTTGATACGTTTTTCATCTTCAAACCAAACTTGGGTCTCAAGGGGACAAATTAATATCCAATCTTGCTAGCATGAAATCAGGTCAGAAGACAGTGTTTAGTGGCTGTTCGAACGCATTCGTCCACATGAGTGTTTACAACACGAAGCAATGCGTTTCCCACAACCTCTGGAAGTGGACGCAGCGTTTATATAATGCAATGCGAGCCAAACAATGCTGCATTAATTGTGTTCAATATGTTAAAATTGAATAAATAAATATGTTAAAATTAATTGCAAATCATTCACATCAAGTACAATATTAGCACCCACATCAAAACACGTTATTGTTTATTATAAGCTTGCGCTCCTGTCTCTTTAAATACTCAAGCTCGTTAAAGTCTGTCGGATTCTGATTGGCTGTCAGTATTTTTATCGTTCATCTTGGATTAAAATCACTCTGAAAGTGATTACTCTGTGGGGTTATCATGACGTGATCTCTGCTATGTATGTGAAACGGTATCTTTATTGTTACAGTTGAACAGAACACTAGAAAAGAGGCTCATTTTTCACTTTGTTTGTACATTTCTCCACATATTTCAATTTTAAAACAATGCAAAATAAGATGCTTCATTCTTAAAGGCCCGTTTACTCCGAAACATTCTAACTCTGAGATGAATGGACAACAAATCAGAATGCATCCTGCATTAAAGAGTTGCTAGGGTGTTCTGTGTGGTTGCTAGGGTGTTCTAAGCAGTCGCTTCCTGTCTGGTGTGAAATGACGATGCACACGCAGAATTTTAAGCGGTAGTGAGGCTCGACTTAAGAGCACTAATGGACCATAATTCACGGATAATCACGCAAACATTATGAATGTGTGTATGCTGCACCTCCTGGAAGCTGATGGCCGTCATGGCTCCGTGATGCAGCTTCTTCCTGAAGTCCTGCGCCAGACTCAGCTCATCCGCGCTGAACTTCTCGTGTCGGAACAGGACTCCCACCTTCACGGCGATCTTGATCATGTTCTTCACCACCTTCTGGGCCTCGGCGCGGTTCCCCGAGTGCTCTTTGGAGACGCGGTACAGCTCGTCCAGAACCTCGCTGCTGTTGTCGTCGATGAACATGTGAGCCATGGACTTGCTGGCCATGTGACTGAGGATCTTCTTCTGGGCCTTCATGGCCATGTCCTTGGAGCTGAACGCCTCCATCCCGCACCAGAGGACGGAGGGACGCAGACATGCAGTGTGTGTTTACCTGCGTCGGGCAGTCGGAGGAGTGTGTGTTTGTGTCGTGTCTGTGTGAGGAAGTGGCGTCTTCCGCTGTGTAACTGTGAGAGGAAACTGTGTGATCGGAGGAGATATGTCACTTCTGCTTTCTGTCTCTCTCACACACTTAAATGCTGAGTTTCAGATTCTTGAGAGATGTTTCGTATCGTTCAGAGGATTGAAAGTGTGTCTGCAAGAACACAAACTAACCTGAGGCATCACCTCTAAACTCCACAAGCACAAACACACACACACACACACGAGGCAGAGAGAAATCACACCAGATCTCTCTGATATCTGTTTCTTCACAGCAGCACTAAGTTTAAAACAGAAATCTTTCAGCAGACTTTGTGTCTCCTCTTGAGCAGGGGTTACAAACTAAGGGCCCTCAGGGCCGCAAGAGAGTGCTGGGGCTCCGGGGAAACTCTGGGTGTAAAGAAATGCTAAGAAAAAAATAAATATAAATAGATAGAAATAAATAAATCATTACATTTTATTAAAAAAAAAATATAAACACAAATACAACTTGATGTAAATTTATAATAAATAAATAAAAAAATTATTTTGTAATGGTTTACTTTAATTTAGTACATCTAACAGTACAGGGGCCTGTACCATGATGGTGGTTGAACGAACTCAGGGTTGCAGGATTAGTTTTGAGTTGACAACCAAACCAATCCAACCAGGCTTTGTTGGTACCATGATGCTGATCTTCAACTTTCTCTGTCAACTCAGGCTTTGATCCTGAGTTTAGGTGTGACATCAGTAGCGAACAGCCAATCACATGCTGAGAAAGAGTTAAACTTATTCAAAACTCATTGAAATTAATTTCTCACGAGAGAAGTAGCGCAATTCACTTATTAAATAAAATTATTAAAATGTTAAGAATTTAAACAAATTTACACAGCAAGAAGAAAATAGCTGTCTGTGAAAGAGGACAACTAAATGAAAGTCTTGCTGCTGTATATCAGTGCAAGAAAAAGTTGTGAAGTTTGTTAAATACAGCTGATAAAGGTATAGAGAGAATTGAACATTTAAGCTCACATGTAGTCATTTTATAGCTTCATTTATTGATTCTAAAGCGTATTTTAAATAACCTTTATATTCATTTAAAATCTGCGTAATAATAATTGATGAACTGAAATTGTACATGTGAGATTTTTAAGGGTATAATAATTACAGACATAATTTCTAAATCATACAAATTTATTTACTAAAAGCCATCTGATATGTCTAAATCCTGGTGATCATGAAGACAAGAAACTTGTTACTTCTTCGAGGTTTATTCAAACCCACAAGCAAGGCAACAGTGCCACACGGTCACATAATTAGACAGCAGGTGCAACAACCTCCGTTCTTACTCTACACCTTTTATAGGTAACATCATGTGAATTACAGCGCCATCTCCTGTCAAGTACATTAACACAACACCATGGATTTGTCTTAAAATCATTTGCTGTGGAGTGACTTTATCCCATCAGACATGTGTCACTTTGCTCACAGCTGATTGGTCCAAGTTCGGTTTGCAAACTCTTACCTGGAACATAACCTGTTCTGGACCAGGTTAGCGTAGGTGGAGTGTAAGTTACTATGGCGATGAACACTTTCATGATGTTGCCCAGAGGAAAGAATACAAAAGTCAACAGGGCGGTTATCTCTCCTCCTCACCTGTCAAATCTAACTATGTAAGGCATTGTGAATCACCTGTGTATGAAATGTAAACTATTACAGTAACAGAGCTGCAGTGCTGTGCTCGGTCCTGTAGGGGGCAGCAGACACACATGAACTGGTGTCACTCTGCCACGAGAGGGAGCCATTCCCTGTTCTGGAGGACACATGACGGCCTACATGTGTATGCCTATAACAAGTATGCAGCATATTTAATGCAAGTATGCATATTTTTATATTAAAAATTCTCATTTTGAACTTTTTTAAGTCATTTATGTAAATAGATTACCATGACCAGATTTACTTTTCAAAGACACTCATTGGATGATCGAAACATGTGTCCACCAGTGTGTTGCTGCCTGCTCATTTGCAAACAAAACAAAACATCATGTAAGATATGTGGTATTTGAAATTAATCTCAATTAGGTCTCTGTGTCTCTACAGGAATTTGACTCTGTTTTCCCACATGTTTGTGTTTGTGTCTGTAAATGTCTTCAGAATACACAATTTCAAGAAAAAAACATGCACAGTGACCAACACACACATCCTCCTCCACTCCAGTGTGTGTGTGTGTGTGTGTACATGTTTTTCTATCTCAGTGGGGACTTAACCCTGAAAGCACACAGACTCATGGGGACTCGTGTCACTGTGGACCTAGACTGAGGAAACAAGCTCATAAACCATACAGAATTATAGGTTTAAGGATTAGGTTTGTGTGTGTGTTAGAAACAGAGCGGGATCTGCAGGTCAAAGGTCACGCTGGGACTGAAGCAGGACGTGGGAATGAGAGGCCGGAAGAGGAGGATGTTCCTCTCGATGTTTATATGCCCTGAAAACAGCAGAAAGAAAGAAAAGAACACAGACGGAGGGATGTTTCCTTCACAACACACAGTATTATTATACCGTGACACTGTGTGTGTTTATCGTGAGCTGATCATAACTGAGAGAATATGTTTTATGTTGACACTGTTCGGTCGTGTGAATGAGCCGGAGCGTGTCAAGGGTGTTCTGTAGAGCGGTGTCGTGTTATCAGCCCCAGAGTTAATCACTAATGATCTTTACAACGGCAGTGAATCAATCAAAACTAACTTTATCTGGACAATAACTTTATTCTAGATCTGCTGTATAGCCTAAACACTCTCTGTTACTGTAATCTCCTGTTATCACTGTAACGCTGCTGTTAAAGCGCTGTAGCCTATAGATGAAGGGGACTCGACTTGTGAATCATGAGGACTTTGATTGAATTATGCATAATAATATATTTACACACTAATTCTTAGAAGTCACTTTAGAATGAATGCATTTAATGTAACATATAACAGAACCAAACACAATCACGTATTCCTGATACAGAGAAATTTACCTGTTATTAAATTTACCTGTAACTATATATATATATATATATATAAGTATTGTTATTATTTAGGGATATAATTAAAAAGCAAAGCGATTCCACAGGCTAAATCATAAATAACCCGCCACATGTGTTGTGATTGGCTGCGCGGAGTAAAGAAACCGGACTACAGGCTCTGATTGGCCCAAACTTGCATACGTAAATGAGGAGGCGTGTCTGTTGTGTCTGTAGTCCCGCCTCTTTTCCTCTCGCAGCAGTCAGTGATTAAACTGAATGAACAGCTCTTGGTCTGTAACGCTCGGATTAGAAGAAAACACAGAGAACATGGACTATGATGGCTTTTGAAGCAAAACAGGTAAGTTTCTGTGTTGTTTTGTCAGATTGTGGTTCATAAATGGGAGTAGTACTTTTGAACCGGTCATAACTGCGAGCGCAGGAGTAACATGAACGCGCATACGAGTTATCAATCGCGCCACAAGAGTTTTAAAAGCTTTTATACTGCGACCGTTAAACCGTCAGACGCTCAACTCTCCGTCAGTCGCGGCCGCGTGAAGATAAAGACTAACGTTTCACAGAAACGTGATGTTTGGAAGCTGTCACGGGTGTTTTAGGGGGAAACAGTGAAGATGTTGGAGAGTAACGTTAGATGTGGTAATCCTTTGCTCTCTGAGGGGATTTGGGGTTTAAAGCTCATGTCTGACCATCTGCCCTCAGAAAACTGCCAAAACAGCCTTAAATTAGCCAGATACCGGAGAAAACCACGTCTGAAAAGTGAGTATAGTTTATGAAATTACACAAACAATGCAGTCAGCTGGACTAGGACGGTCTTCAGACATTTAAAATGATGATTCTGTATATTAAAAACAGGTTTCAGAGAATATAAGTGGTTTGATTAAAGATAAACCTTTCTGGTGATAAATGTAATGTTACCTGACTTAATATACCTGACTTTTCCCTAATTAATAACTATAAATAGTCATTTTAAATACATTATATGTCATCAGTTGTCACTGGTGTGTGTGTGTGTGTGTGTGTATAGTATAGTAACTTATAGACGCACACACGCGCACACACACATTGGATAAATGTATGTGAAACGTCCATCTTAATCTTAAATAACTCCAGAGACACAATGAGGTCATCATTATAATACATTGTGTTATTATTAATCAGTATTTTGACATTCTTCTGAATGTTTATCTCTTTTCTCCTTCATATGGCTCTCTGTAAGCTTGCTTCTTCCACAGAATAAAACATTATTGCGCCTTTTTCACATCCTGCAATTCTGACATTATTTCTCAGAATTGCTTGATATAATGTCAGAATTCAGTAATATAAAGTAGCAAATCGCAATTGCGCGTTATAAAGTCAGAATAGCAAAATATAAAGTCTGAATTGTGGGAAATGAACTCACAATTGTGAGAAATTAGACTTTTTCTCTCAATTGCGAGTTTATATCTCGCAATTCTGACTTTATAACACATACAATTGCGAGCATATCTCACAATTAGACATCTTTTCTCAGAGACATCTTTTCTTGTGATATAAATTCTGAGATATAAAAGAAAAAAGGTCAGAATTTCGAGTTTATTTCTTGCAATTACAATTCTGACTTTATTTATTGTAATTTTGACTTTATTTCACATGATTCTGAGATAAAAAGTAGAGTATATTTTTTATTCTGTGGCGAGAACAAGCTTCCATATTTCTGTCTTGCTTTTATGGGTCTTCTGCATGTTTGCCCTTCTGTTCATCTTGCGATCTCTCTCTCTCTCTCTCTCTCTCTCTCTCTCTCTCTCTCTCTCTCTCTCTTTCTCTCTCTCTCTCTCTCTCTCTCTCTGCCCACTCTGGCATTCCTGGAACGCTTGTAGAGTTTCTGTTGGGCTCTGATTCTCGGCACAGAACCGACGGGTCGGAGATAAACTCCCCCTGAATTCCTCAACATGAAGGTCAGGAGAGAGAAAGCTGGGGTCCGAGTGCTCCTAACAAGCATTATAGTTTATCCCTCACCCTAACTAACCTGACCGTAACTAACCTTCACCCTAACTAACCCTCACACTAGAGCTAAAGCCATACTTTTCCCTGAAATGAATAATCTGCCATCATTTACCCGCCCTCAAGATGTTCTTAACCTTTTATGACTTTCATTCTTCTGCAAAAACACCAAACACACACTAAATAAATTCTAGTAAACAAACGGTATTGATTACAACCCCTTTATGGACAAAAACCCATCAAAAAAGGGGGTTTTCAAGCATTCATCCAAAAAAAGAAGTGCAATACATCTTTAAATTTGTTTGTTTTTCTGTAAGTTAAAATGTGTCCTGTTTAATTTAAAAATAATGGCTTAGACCATAATTTACAAAAGACACGTCCACTAAAATGTGACTCAGTGTCAAAATAGTTTATAACCAAAAAGTCTTATTTAAGGCTTAAAGTCCCCACTTTGCCAACATCCTCCAAATCACCCATTTGTCAGTAAAAAGTTTTCGTTAAAAATATCTTCTGTTAAAGGGAGTGATGAGCTCGACTGCCCAATAAAGTATATGGATCCCAAATTCTTTATTAAAGGAAAAAATCTCCTCTTTCTCCTATTTTTGTGCAAGAAAGTTAGTCATACGAGTTTGAAATGATGTGAGGGTGAGTAAATGAAAATAGTTTATTTAACAATAATATTAATATCCCTTAAGACAATCCATAAACTAAAGAATGTTAATAACTTTGCAAAGCATCTTTAAAAATACAGCACTTTGGGACCATAAATAATGAACATATTTTTCTGTTTAAAAATTCAATATGCACAGCAGTAGATTAAATCTCTTAATCTTGGTGTTTCTCAAATGCTGTGATGCGGTTAATCACGTTCATCTAGAGCATATTTACATAAACGACTCTGAAAAAGCTGCGCAGTGAATGCAGAAAGAGGATCTGTGCGGAGCACGTTTTAGCAGGGCAGTGAAATAGGGGAAAAAACGACGTCTAGAAACACATTCTTAATTTTCGCAATATTTTTAATTTGTGACCTTCTGAGTTTAAATCAATGTCATGTGCGAGACGCTGCAGAAGACATGTGAGCCGTGCTCGCCGCTCAAAGACATCCATCTACTGCATGTTTACATGTGAAAAACTGAGAAACACGTTCTGTGTCAACAGCCTCCTATAGTTTGCACAGACAGCGCTGATGATGGACGAGCAGCACGCATGTGTGTGTTCCTGAGGAACCGCTGCACTCTCGCTGGGTGTGTGTGTGTGTGTGTCCGAGTGGGACTAGTTGAAAGAGAAGGAAAAGCTGAGATCTTGACTGGAAGCAAAACAGCTGCTTTATGTCAAAGGTGCCGAGTATTTTTACCGAGAGCGTGAGAGCCGTCAGAGAGAGAGAGAGAGAGAGACGTCACACACACACACACACACACACACACAGCTCTGAGGAAAGTGTTCACTCTCACTGACTTCTGTGATCTACTTACATGTTTACATATTTGACCAAATTTTTGACCACTGACAATACGCTGCGCAACTTATGAGTTTGCATTTCCTACACTTGTATTACTGAAATGCTGGAAAGTATTCACAAGGACAATATTTCATCAGCTCACAAAAGAGAAAGAGAAGAAAAGCATGTAAACATTTGAACTAGGCTGTTTTTATGGCAGCAATTATATACATAAACAAAATAAGCCAAGCAGATTTGTTTACCTCGTGTAAATAAGAGGCTGTATTAACTTATTTCCGCTAATTTTCACATTTTTAAAATGACACGGCCATCATTTTGAGATAAAATACAACACAGAAAATTATTTGATCTATAGGATATTTAGATAATCAAATCAGATATCCTATTATTAAATTAAAATGATATAATCATGTGACTGATCACATGATCAGTGCGTTCCCGAACTTCCCGGGTTCATAGGATCACAAAACATCTGCTCCTCGACTGTGAATAACTCGCCATCCAGTGAGTTTATCACTGAGGTGCTAATGCTAATGTATTATTACAGACGTCCACATGAGAAACAATTACTGTGCGAATACGGCTTTAGATGGTAATGACTTGGATGGTAATGATGTGTGTTCGAACGAATTTGTGTTGTGCAATTTCATAGCGACTGTCGACAAGAACATTATGCTTTTTAATGTGCGTGCAACAAACCCAGGTGTATTTTAGAGAGTGCTGGGAAATGTAGTCGCTCCTGTTATCAGTTCATGCATTCCCTGGGAATCAAACCCATGACCTTGACGTTGATAACGCCACGCTCTACTACTCTATAAAGCCATTCTTTAATGACAGTAAAACATGAACAAACTAAAGGCCCAGGCAGCTTCAGCTTCATGAACTCTCACTCCGAGGATCAGGAAACACTGCAGACCCCATCCGCTCCGACTGACGTGTTCCTGGAGGATAGCCGGAGAACATTCCCTCAGTGTTTACTAGATCTCCGAGTCCTGGACAGTCTCTCTTTAACTCAGGCGAGAGTGTGGATCTGTGTTCTGGCGTCTCTAAACACGGCAATAAGCACTGTTCGTCTGTTGCTTTAAGAGCATTATCATGCACTGGACACACTGCGTGCCGTGTTTATTATTTAATCTGACGTCAAAAGGAATGTCTGAATTATTACATGATTCTCAAAGTGCCGTTTTTAATGAAGAATCTGTATTTCTGCTCCTGTATTTTTTAGGAATGGGTGAAAAAAACTATTCTCTGATATTTCATGATTCTCTTCTTAATGAAACTCATGAATTGATAAGAGAATAATCCCTCACTGATTGTCTGGAAAAGCACTTTGTGTTTCATACTTGTAAAGTGATTCTTTACATTTGATATATTCAAAGCTGTATTTAGTAATAATTCTCAAATACCATTATTTTGATGTATTATTAATTTTTACATATTTTAAAAAGTACTTATAATTATATAAGTAATGTAATAAACATGCACAAATAAATTAGATATGATGTTGGTAAACTCATTAATTATTAAAAAAAAATGTAGGTCAAGAATGTAGGTCAGTTCCCACCTGTAGTATTTTCATAAGCGGTATTATTATTATTAATAATAATGCATTTACTGTAAATTAAATGAATTCTAAACAAATACAGTGGAGTAAAATATCAATACTCGCACAGATTCATTGTAATTCTTAATTTGCGTTTTGCCGTATCAGTCTCAAAAGTTACTGTTTTAAAATTTACAATCCCCGTTTTATAAAAATAGGAGATGTCCAGTTTTGTCTGGAAAGCGTCTCAGACCTCCTCCTGATGGGGTTTGAGCGACGGATTCAACGCGTTTCGAGGGCGTGTACACCTGGTCTGATCACGACCTGTCCATCACATACACACATGAGGCCCTGAACGCTTCCACAACACTTACAGAAATATCATTACCACCCCCTAGTTTCCATGAGACTATAACAAGCAGTCCAGCATGTGATGGTTCAGTAAATGTAAAACATACGTATAAAATGCTTTTTATAGGCAAGCTGTTGCTCTGTTTTGCAAGCACTGCTTTTGTAAAGATGTTTTCTCATCTGTGTGTTCACTGCGGCTCTGACTGTCTCTGTGGTGTGTGTGTGAGAGCCTGTCTCTGTGGTGTGTGTGTTGTGGTGTTTTTGGATGTGGTTTGTGTGTTTGTGGTTGTGTTGATCTGGTTGTGAGTCTGTGTTTAGCTGAAAACAACTGTTCCAGTTTGAACACACTGAGGGAACAGACACTGAGGTGGTGCACTGTGTGTGTGTGTGTGTGTTATCGCTCTACAATAATGACACTTGCTTTGATATGTTGTATTTAGTAATCTGCATAATTGGTTCTCTGTGCTGATTAATGAGCCTGAATGTTACTGTTAATTACAGGCCTGGAAAGCAATTTAATTAAAGGAGAATTCAGAAAACCAAGCGTTTTAACTTGTAGTGTATAAAACTTTATAATTGAATAATCCTGGACATAAAAAGATGCAGATTACACCCCGACTCGTGTGTCCCGGTTGATCTGACTAATGGAAGATTAGCTCTGATTAGCCATTAATTAGCTAAAGTGTCTCCCACTGGCACACTCGGAGGATTAGCCTCGGGTTGGGTCCGGTTTTAAACATTGACACGGATTGTTATGAGATCGTAGTTCATCGAGGGTACCGATTTATAGTCCGCCCACTTTTTCAGAGGTGCTGGTTCTGGAAGTCATTTTGTCCATTAATTTCTACCCCCCAATTTTGTTTTAGTTAAAAGTGTTATAAGCCAATCAGCTACACAGAGAATCATAACATTAAACTTTTTTTTTTAAGTGAAATATTTATTTGAAAATCACACAGATATAAGATACTTTGCAAACAGCGTAATCGAATTAATAACGATAAATATAAAACTGCTCATTTTAAAAATGTTGAGTATGATAAAACCATTTTAAGCTTAATGCAAATAAGCATAAATATTTAAGTTGACTTAATTTAGTCATTCGCAGTGCTTCTTGGGAGTGGGCGGAGCTAATGAGATAGATCGGCAGTGAGAGTCACACACTCTCCTCAAACATTGTGTTCATCCGCGCTGAGGCACTACTCGCGTAAAGTTGATAATTCCTCGAATGACTGCAATTGCAGATTTCGAACAGAGATGGCGACAAAGAGGAAAAACGCCGGACTGCAGCTTTACTTAAACTTATTTGTCAGTTCACCGCCGCATCAGTCCGCACCCCAAAAGCCCATTTGTTCTGAAGCTGTAGGAATGGAGTGGATTTTAATCACGTCACTCTCACTGTCGCCTTGCTTTTGGCTTGCTTTGGGCTTGCTAATTGCCACAATTAAGTCTTTTATGTTTCTCTCTTACACAATTCTCAGTGCCACTTGAGTTCAGTCAATGAAACGGAGCAATACGGTCATAAAAAGAATTAAAATAGTAAAATAAGTCAAATGTAAAGGTTCATGAGTGATGTCTGTTTGATGTGTTTAGTCATGCTGGATGTGTGAGTGTATCGCAACACACATTAGTGCAGATAAACACAGCAGCTCATGTTAACGCTGACCTTAAACACTAATGTTTGTCTGACCTTAATCTCAACCATACACATACAGACAAAAACAAGCCGATCCCAGAATTACAGTCCAATTTGACATTTGCCCCGGAGGATTAACACAGGGTTCAAAAAAATATGTTTATTAGATCACTTTCATTGTTTATATCTGTGCTTCTGATGTGATTTTTGACTGTTGTGTTATTGCTGTGTGATGTACATTTCTAGTCAGTTACATAAAAATTTACATTCGCCTAAAATTGTCTAAAAAAAGTATAAAATTGTTAATTAAAATCTGGTTTTGAAAACATAATATATATATAAATGAATAAATAAATATGCTTTGAACAAAAAACACTATTTATGTTAGCTTAAACCAGAGCTAAAATTGCGATTAAAGTCTTTCTACATTAAAATGTAATTAAAAAGTAATGAACAAGAATATGACTCTTAAAGAAGAATATGAATGATTGTCTTTGTGTTTCTCTAATCTCTAACTCTGCAGATGACTGACAGGACATGCTGTCACTCTGTCGTCATGACGATGGTCTCTTTCGCCTGGCTCCTCCCACTCATCACTGCCACGCCCTTCCCCAGGGATCTGCAGCCAATCAGTTTGGTGGGACTGGAAGGTGAGTCACATGACGAAATGTTTGTTTACTCTGCTAACATTTTTAATGGCCCTCCTTCAAAAATTATAATTAGTTTGGAACTTTTTAAATAGTTTATCAGAAGTAGAATATGTATCTTCTTCTTTTGATTGCAATTAATGATATATTTCGCAAAATTTACTGAGCTGTTTCCGATAAATGGAACAGTATTTTTTCTTTTACCCAAATTTGACAGCAATACAACTGATATAGGGACTTAATTCAGATTAATAACATTGTTAACATTTAATTCAATGAAGTCCACTTCATACAAACACCCAACTGCATTCTGGGATGGAACGCCTCACAGGAGTGTTGCCTGACTGAAGTGTTGCTGTGCTCCCCAGACACACTCCTGTATCCCAGTTTCCAGGGTCTGATGTCCCACAATCACTCGGGGCGCCTCGGGCTGGACTATCAGCGGATGATCCGGATCCAGCAGATGCTCTACATCGCTGCCAGGTCTCTCATCACAGCTCAAAACACAGTGTGGAAACACCACTCGAATGATGCTCACGATAACAGATAGATACAGTGTAAAAATCTAAATAAAAAAAACTCAATTAAAATCCAAGTTTCTTATTCCGTTTGAATTACTTTGTAAAGTGCAATTGCTTAAAGATAATACTTAAGTAATCAAGTAAAATTACTAATTTACACCTTTGAAATGCTGGATGAATTTGGAAGAAATGTGATTCTGTCAGTGGTTTGAATATATAATGTTTGCAGAATGAAAATATCTGTAGAAATCATGAACACACACAGTATGAGGTTTCTTGTGTTTGCCTCCTGTTTAGAGACCATGTATTTGTTGTGAATCTCACTGCGTCAGTGGATAGAATCATCCCACAACAGGTACACACACACTCACACACATACTCTCGTAAACACACACACACTGGAGCACATTCTCCCTCACACACACACACACTCTCACAGTAATCTGTTGTTTCAGATCGTGACGTGGAGGTCCACAGATGTGTCCAAGTGCACCGTGAGAGGCAGGAACAGTGTGAGTGTCTCATTACAGCTGATCTGAGATCAGAGCAGACACACAGCTGGAGGAAACATGTGTCTCTGTGGGAAAGTGTCACACACTCGACTCGAGAGAGCCGCTGAATTTACTCTGTGCTGGACCACAAACATGCAGAGACGTTCAACAGATGTTTATGATGAGGTTGTGTGTGTTGGACTGTCAATCATTCACCTTTCTTTCTGCTTTCAGGATGAATGCTATAATTACATCAAAGTTCTTGTGCCTCGTAACGACGAGACTCTGTTTGCCTGTGGAACCAACGCGCTGAACCCCGCCTGCCGAAACTACAGAGTGAGTCACTGATCCCCTGTCAGCTGTCAGTCACGCCATCTCATGGACACATGTGTAACCGCTCCCCTGTTGTGCTGCTTTATGATCAGTTGAGTTCGCTGGAGCAGGTCGGCCAGGATCTGTTGGGTCAGGCCCGATGTCCATTTGAGTCTCGCCAGTCCAACGTTGGAGTGTTTGCAGGTGAGGTGCTGAAACACACACACACACACAAGCACAACATTCACATCCAGTCAAGGGTGTGAAGCAATACAGGCGTTCAAAGCATTTGGGTTTTTCCAAAGTATATGTATGTGTAACGGCCCGACCCAAAATATTAAGGATTTTAATGATTGCAGGGATGTGTTTTCCATATTTTCCTGACTAGAGAACTATGACCCACCTTAATTGCTTAATTGAAATAAAAATAAATAAAATAAAAAAAATCAGTGTATTTTGGAGCAGGTCACAGGAAATGCTAAATCTCTGTTTTAATATCTGGGAGCAAAGGAAATTATAACAGCCATAAATAAATATTAGTTAAATAATAATATTAAAAATAATAATAAAATACATTTAATAAAACATTTTATTTTACATTAAATAGTTATATTTTTCTTTGATTTCTTTAATTTTATCATTTAAATAATACATTAAAAACAGTACTTTGATTCATATTATTATAATAAAATACATTTAATAAAATTTATTTTACATTAAATATTAATATATTTCTTTATTGATTTGTTTGTTTGTTTACACACTCATACAGTATTTTGATCATTAATAATAAAATGATTTAATAAAACAGTTAATTTTACATTAAATAGCAATATATTTTGGTTTTGTTTAATTTTTCTACAATTTAAACATGACAGTACTTTATTATTATTAGTAGTAAAATTAAATGCATGAATAAATCATATTTTATAATAAATAGTAAAATATTTAATTGATTTCTTTTTACAATTTAAATAATTCAATAAAAAGATTATTTTTTATTATTTTTTTTATTATTATTAGTATTATTTCTCCCTAATAATGAATGAGGGGAAAGCAGTGATTCTTTGTTTTTGTCCGTACCCGATCACCTGTCTGTGACTGGTTAATTAAAGAGATTTTTATTGGCCGCCTCACAAGTTAACCAGAGACTTGAGTTTGAGTCACGTACGTTTGAGTCATGTACGTTTGTATTTCAGGCGGTCATTTCTATTCGGCCACAGTGACGGACTTCCAGGCGAGTGATGCTGTGATCTACAGGAGTTTAGGAGGAGAGGGCCGGCCCGTCCTGCGCACAGTCAAATACGACTCCAAATGGCTCCGAGGTGCCGCTTTAACTTCATCAGGACGTTTATATGATTCCTCAGATCTTGTGTGTTTGTTGAGGAAACTTAGTTAAAGGGATAGTTCACCCAAAAATTAAATTTACTCTCACTCAAGCCATCCTAGGTGTATATGACATTCTTCTCTCAGACGAACACAATCACAGTTATATTAAACATGTCCTGACTCTCCCAAGCTTTATAATGGCAGTGAATGGCTGTTTCTGTTTTAAAAGTCCATTAAAAAAAGTCCATCTATCATCATAAAAGTGCATCTATTCACAATAAAAGTACTTCATATACACTAGGATGGCTTGAGTGAGAGTAAATCATGGGCTAATTTTCATTTTTGGGTGAACTATCCCTTTAACTAAGTGAATCGGACGCCCCAGTTCACCCGAGTTGTGTTGTTGTTTCTGCAGAGCCTAACTTCCTGCATGCTGTCGAGTACGGGAACTATGTGTATTTCTTCTTCAGTGAGATCGCAGTGGAGCACAGCAGTGCTGGGAAGGTGACCCAAACAGAAGCGTACCGTATGAGTGTTCATCCCAGCAAGCAATAGCCGTCATCCATCATCTCGGTTAACGAGTAAATCCCTTCTAGCCAAAATAAGCTCAAATTTGGTTACATGACGTTTTTGCCAAAATAACGTGCGAGATGTTTGACATTCCATCATGTAAGCAAAATAAACTGGGATTACAAGGTGATTTCCTCACTCATTTCATTTCTTTGTTATGTAAGTGATGACTAGCCTATTCTTGGGCTCTGGTCAGACGTCTGTCTTGTTTTAGCCTAGACGTCTGGGCTGTGTTAGATGGCTATTAGACGCAGAATTGCTTGCTGGGATGTTGTGTGTACTTGCAGCAAAGCCAAAGTCCTTCTCCTCTTCCTCGTGCTGCAGGTGGTGTATTCGCGCGTGGCTCGCGTGTGTAAGAACGACCGCGGCGGCTCCACGCGCGTGCTGGATCGCTACTGGACGTCGTTCCTGAAGGCGCGGCTGAACTGCTCAGTTCCCGGAGAAACGTTCTTCTACTTCGATGTGCTTCAGTCGCTCACTAACGTGCTTCAGATCAACCAGCGGCCCGCTGTTGTGGGAGTCTTCACCACACAGATCAACAGGTACACACACACACACACAGTCACACACACACACAGAAATACCGTATGTGTGTTAACTCTGTCTGTGTGTTTCAGCATCCCCGGATCAGCCGTCTGTGGGTTTTATCTGGATGACATCGAGCGAGTGTTTAATGGGAAGTTTAAAGAGCAGAAGAACAGTGATTCGATGTGGACGTCAGTGCCGGAGGAGCACGTGCCCAAACCACGGTGAGATGTTCAAGACAACCTCACGTTCTAGGAGATTATCTAACAGAAAATATCTAACACAACTTTTTAACCCTCAGGTGCTCTTCGGTCATTTCTGAAAAAAAAAATTGAGGTCATGATCTGAGCATGCTAAGTGGTCTTAAAAAAAATAGTCACACTTGTGGTCTTTGGTCAAAAATGACCCCCATAGGAAATGAATGGGAAATTGTAAAAAAAATGGAAAACAAATTGTGAATTTTTGTTTTTTGTAAATTTTTTTATAAGAAATAGTTTTTGAGATTGTTTCAACTATATATTCAAATCCACCAACAACAACAAAAAATGTGTCCATAAACATCTGGGGAATTCACATGCCTCTCCATAGAGAGCTGTACATGCCATCTAGTGGTTACACCATGATTCTACGCTTTTTCTCTATACTGTAACCAGATGGTGCTAATTTTCTTCAAAAAATATTTTTTTTCTGAAGGCCTAGACTCTATATTAAACTAAAATACTGCATTAATATTTTTTTGAAAAAAATAATATATATATAGAAAAATATATTTTTTTTCCATGGCAAAAATAAACCATAAATATTGCATAAATATTAATACATTCAATTAAATTGTCTCAAAATACTAAATTAAAAAGAATAAATATTATAGAACAAAAATAAATTGCATTGGTTTTACTAGGATGGAGAAAGTTTCATTTTTAGGTGTCCGGTCACTTTTGACCGGGAAGATAACAAGTGTGACTCCGAAACGAAGAGCACCTGAGGGTTAAAAAACTCTATAAATGATAGGAAAGTAACCCTGTTGTTTGTGTGTGTTCAGTCCGGGTTCGTGTGCAGGTGAAGGTTCGGCGTCCTCCTACTCGTCCTCTGTTCAGTTTCCAGACGCTGTGCTGTCGTTCATTAAGACACACCCACTGATGGACGAGTCTGTGCCGTCCGTCAACAGCCAACCACTGATCACCAACACCGCCAGCAGGTGTTACAAACACACACACACACACACACACACACACACACACACACACACGTCTGGTTTGCTATCTCTGTGGGGACTCTCCATAGACGTAATGGTTTCACTAACCTACCGACACACACACTAACATGAGTTTGTATTTTGCAGGTATAAGCTGACTCAGATAGTTGTGGATACGGCCGCCGGGCCTCATAGGAACCGCAGCGTTGTGTTTCTGGGCTCTGAGGACGGTCGGGTCCTGAAGGTTCTGACCAGCACTCAACCCAACGGCTCGCACGGGTCCAGACTCCTGGAGGAGCTCGACGTGTTCAACCCCACGCAGTGAGCGCTCCACACACAGATCATCAGTCTGAAGATATACAGAAAACCAGAATTCAGACCCCAGATATCATTTTCGATATTTCTTTACTAGTGTGATCAGGACACTATTGTTCATTTAAGTGAAGAGAGCAAAATAAAGCAAACTGTGACGCATTCTACCCGAAAACTGCATGACTTCTGTCCGGCGCTGATGTAAAGCCTGGCGTGTGTTTGCAGGTGTAGCGGGGAGCGCAGGGTCCTGGGTCTGGAGCTGGACAAGGAGCATCACGCCCTGTTCGTGGCGTTTTCCAGCTGCATCATCAGAGTTCCTCTCAGCCGCTGCGCGCGACACGACACCTGCAGGAGGTGAGGCCAGGTCACATGATCCGTTACCTGCGCTAACATAGAAACTTTACAGTAAAATACTAGATTTAGACTGTGGTATTTTAAGTTTTGAAGTTGCAAAAACATTTAAACGTTGAGAAAATCTTTAAAGTTGATGATTTATGTTTTTTTTTCCTCACAAAAAAAATATTTTTAATATATTTACGGAAGGAAATCTACAAGATATCTTCATGGAACATGATCTTTATTGAATATCCTGATGATTTTCGGCATAAAAGAAAAATCTATATTTTGCCCCAGGCAATGTGTTGTTGGCTATTGGCACAGATACACCCATAACTCTCCCTGTTCCTCCACAGGCGCTGTCTCTACACACATGACCCATACTGCATCTGGCTGCGGACGGGGCGCTGTGCTGACATGGCCCCGGGATTTAAGTAAGAGTGACATCACTTCCTACCACATTATGATCATTGATGGGTCATATCACACTAACCTTCCTGTGTGTGTTTATGATGAGCAGGGCCGGTTTTGAGCAGGACATCGATGGGGACCAATCACATTTATTTGAGACGTGCGGCGGTGAGTGAGATGCTTCAGTTCTGTCGTATTTTTGTTCTAGGAAGTGTATGTGAGAATTTTGCCATTGGTGAATCATTGTGACACTAATGTTTTGTTAAAGTTTCTCATTAAACACTTCACGCTGCTGTTATGAAGTCAACCTCAACTTGTTAAACTCGATGAATTGAATATTCCAGATATTCTAATATTATGGAATTGTGTTGTACAATGTAGCAAAAATGTATATATATAAAAACACCGTAATAGTACTAACTGTTTTAATAGTACTTTAAACTAATTCTCTTCTATATTCACATGTGCTCAGATGTGATGTCAGCCGCAGGAAGTGATGTGAACTCAGCTGTGGATTCAGTGTCTGGTCAGTGTCACACACGTTATGATGTCATGTCTGGTTATACTGGGGTTCGTTGAGTGTGTGAGGTTCAGTGCTAACATCAGTCCAAAGGCAGTTTACTACAATCTACTGTTTCCAAATTTAGCAGTCACATCACGCATTATCATGACCAATCATTGTTTACATTATTAATCACTGCTGTCTCTTCAGTGTGTGTTATATGTAGCTTGTGTTATATTGAAATGGAAAGTGCTACCAATAATACAAACAACTATTTTCAGGCTCAGTTCATCAGTTCTCTTCAAGATCAAAATAGTGCAGAGCAACATTTATACAGTCAAACCCAAATATCTGCAGACACCTTTCAGAACATTTCTCACATTATTATTAGTCCCAAATCTTTATAAATGTCACTGGTCGTCTCTGTAGGAAGAGTTTTGAGTGTAATATGTCTCAGTTTGCTTTATTTTGCTCTCCTCACATACAGAGATGAACTATAGTGTCCTGATCACACTCATGAAGAAATATACAAAATGATATCTGGTGTCTGAATTTTTGAAACTCATGAAATTCAAAGATTGTGATTGTGTGTGTGTGTGTGTGTGTCTGCAGGAGTGAAGCAGCTTCCTGACGCGGCGAGTGTGAGCGACGGCTTTCACTTCACTCTTCTGAGCGCGTGTGTGTTGGTGGCGTTCGTGCTGGGCGCGATCGCGTCGGGTCTGCTGGTGTCGTGTTTCTGCAGTCAGAGATCCCAGCGAGAACAAGAGCCGGAGGCGCCGCTTCCACACGCGCTTTCGCTCAACAGCCTCGCCAAACTCAACCGCCTGCTGGACGCCAAACCAGACAAGAACGACATCACTTCCTCCCAGATCTACAGCTCCGGCCCGCCCTGCCGGCAGCCGCCCATCAAACCACACGCGACCGTGGAGGAAGAGCTGGTCTCTACGCTGCCCACCCCGGACTCCACCCCCGAGCTGCCAATCAAGAACTTAAAGGCTCTGAACAGCCAATGGGAGAGAAGCCACACCCACAACTCCACCCTGCAGGTGTTTCCAACCAATCAAACACCTTCAGAAAACCGCAGCGACGACATATTCAAACACATCCAGCATCCAGAAGTGCCAGTGTCGTACAGCCTGACGTTACAGATGCCCTCCTCATACTACAGTTGCCTAAAAGAGACGCCTGAAACCACAACGCTTCAGCAGGTTCCACTGCCAGCGCTTCCCGAGCGGCCACACGGCAACACCGTCCAATCACAGCGCAAAGTCCTCATCAAGATGGGAAACGGAGTCACAATGGCCCGCCGGCACACTTTCAACCAGAAGTCGTCGCTCGCGGGCAACGTCTACGAGATACACAGGCCGCTAGTCGCGGGCGGCTCGTGTCTGACGCGACAGCACAGCTACAGTGAGCCTCCTGTGCTCCCGCGCGCGGCTCTCGTCAGGCGCACCGCATCGCTCAAACCACAGATCCCCCCTAAACCTGTGAACATACCCGCCAGAACTCTGCACCTGCACACACAGCCACTGACCTCTGACCCCCAATGACCCCACAGTACAGCTAGAGGAGAGGTCAGAGGTTAAAGACACACCCGGTTCAGTAGTGAATACTAGCATACTGATCGCTGCGCAGTGTATACTGCATATAGCGAACATGATCTCGTTATTTGGCATGTTTAATTCAACATGATTCTTTGTTTAAAACTTTTGCATTTTAAAGGATTAGCTCACTTTTGAGAAAACTTTTGCTGATAATTTACTCACCCCCGTGTCATCCGAGATGTCCATGTCTTTCTTTCTTCAGTTGAAAAGAAATTAAGGTTTTTGATGAAAACATTCCAGGATTTTCTCCATATAATGGACTTCAATGGGAACCAAACAGTTCAAGCTCCAAAAGAAACTTTAAGTACAAACTGTAAACTTGTTCAAAGGGCTTTAAACGATTCCAGACGATGAATAAGGGTCTTATCAAGCGAAACAATCGCTCATTTAATAAATAAATAACAAAGTTTAAGTTTTATAAGATCAAACGCTTGCCTTGCTCTGTTCTGTAACGCACTCCTGTTCGAACTCGTTCATCAAAATGAACAAATCTTTTTCCGAGTCATTTGGTTCATTCGGCGAAAGAAACGAACGAATTGCTTCGGAAAAAGATTTGTTCATTTTGATGAACGAGTTCGAACAGGAGAGTCACGAATGTGCACCACAGAACAGAGCAAGGCGAGCATTTGATCTTATAAAACTTAAACTTTATTTAAAAAAAAAAATGAGCGATCGTTTCGCTTGATAAGACCCTTATTCATCGTCTGGAATCGTTTAAAGCCCTTTGAACAAGTTTGCAGTTTGTACTGAAAGTTTCTTTTGGACCTTGAACCGTTTGGACCCCATTGAAGTCCATTATATGGGGAAAAATCCTGGAA
The DNA here is from genome assembly GCF_016745375.1 of Pimephales promelas. Next base: position 496,843 of record NW_024121128.1, read on the forward strand.
CGTTTTCATCAAAAACCTTAATTTCTTTTCGACTGAAGAAAGAAAGACATGGACATCTTGGATGACATGCGGGTGAGTAAATTATCAGCAAAAGTTTTTTCAAAATTAAACTAATCCTTTAACACAATTATGAAGAGGATTATTCATTGATTTCTTCATTCTGATTATCTTCACAAATGAGCACAACTTTTGAACTCTGCAAACAATCGGCAGAAGTAAAAAGCTAATGTTATAAACGAACTACACCACAGTCACATGACTTCAACATCCCAACAACTTGTTAATTATTTAAAATCTGCAAGTTGGAAATGTTGAGAATAGTTTGCCCGACCGTGATTATAAACACAAAGTCGCTAGCGAGTAAGAGTTTACCCGATTAATGTCCCTATTTCCTCGTTTAATGCCACTTTAAGCAAACGTCTTTTTGAAGACTTATGAATTACCGATTCACAGAATAAAGCTTGTGTTCACCCCAGACCTTATTACAAACACACAAAAATCCCACTGACTGCAAGAAGATGAAACCAGTTGTTCAAAAATAACTTGTTTCTTGAAGGTCATGTCAAGTGCATTGCATTGTGGGATAGAGTACACCATCATGGTGTTCATTCACATGCCGCAGTGACAGTGTGCTAGTGTTCTCCAGGTCAGAAAATGGGCTAAAACAGTGCAGTTGTGTGTGTGTGTGTGTGTGTGTGTGTGTGCACCAGTGACACGACGGGATATTAATGCTTGTGTTTCCATCGAGGAGGAACCGAGAGCCGGAGAACCACTCGAGTCGGACTGAACCCACCCATGCTTTAGGAATCTCTCACGAGCATCACATCAGACTGATGTCATTAAGGTAGAGGAGTTAATGAGGATGTGTTTGCACTCATCTGTGCCTTCCGTGGTGTTTGTAAGAGGTCAGAGGTGAGGACGTCCATCACTGGAGCAGGACTTTCACGCACAGGTTTCTTTTCAGTTGTAAATGTCACGCAGAAGACAGAAATATGTTTTGTAAATTGAGCTCCAAAAACATGTGACCGGCGAAACATTTACTTCATAATAATATCGCATTTTGCTTGCAAACATACCCATATAAAGTAACTATTTTCAGGGCCTGCTGCAAAGATAAGCAGGATGTGATGTCATGCTTGTTCTAATCAACTATGCACAATGATAAATGCTGTTCTCACACTACGGGAAAGTCTGAAGGCTTTATTCTGTTAAACTCGTTTGATGCCAAACAACCCAGATGAGAGTCCACTCTTTAACCCTCTTATTATCCTTGGGGTCAATTTGACCCCATTCAATGTTTAACGTCTGTAAAAACATAATTTTATTTTATTTTTTTATGCTTCAAGTTTAATGACTTCTCCTAATTTAATGGGGTCAACTTAAAAAGCTACTTAAGTAGTCAACAAAGACTTAAATTAACTGAGACAAACCTTTGTAAAAATAAATAAATAAACATATTGTGTAGGTTTAAATTACTGGGGTCAAATTGTGTTATCAGATTTGAGGGTTAAACATAAGCACAAACTATCTTACATTTTTATTAATTTTTCAGGTAAACAAGACTTAATTTCTTTAGTTATGTTGCTTCTCCAGCAAATGAATCTTGGTTTAAGAATGTTTAGCTATATTGCAAAAACAAGACGTTTGGTTTTCCTCCGAGCTTCTCCCTGCACAGAATCACAGGTCAGAGTTCAGACAACTTCTGTGTGCTGCAAGAGACACAATGATTTCATGTTTGTATACCTCTGTGTGTGTGTGTGTGTGTGTGTTTGAGACACCCACCGCTCTGACAGTAGCTCCGCCCACCTGACCAGCAGAGGCCGTGATTGGTGCAGCCTGATGGTGTGTATCAGTGTGTTTGATGAAGCACTATATTCTGTGAGGTGTGTATGAATGTGTATTTCTCAGGTCACTGATCATTAATGATAATAAACACTGGCACTATCATGTCAAAACACTTATGCTATGCACTTAATAAAACAATGCTAATGTACAAAATGCAATATTTCAGTGTTTTCATTCATTTAGATCACATGATCTCTTCAGGTCGTGGTGCGACGGGCGATCAGATGTGAACCGCAGTCATAGTGAGTATCTGACTTTATTCTCTTTCACTTCATCAGGAAACATCTCGATATAGAGAAGATGGAGGTCAGTGTCGATCAGTTTTATTCATATCTAACACACACATCTTCAGTATGAAACATCTCTAATACATTTAAAATAAATTCAACCTGAATATAAACCACTTCGGCTTAATCGTGTTCAAACGAAAATAAAATAAAGAGTTTGATTAGCACTTTATTCCGTCAGCACTGTCGCTGGTCATTTATAAGCGTTCGCTTTGTGTTTCGGCAGGAAGCTGAAGTTCTTCGGCACCGGCCCCAACAGCATCTCACTGATAGCAGAAGAAAACACACGTTAGTTATGCATTCAATTACTAATGTCTGATTCAATTAATAAAAAACATGACCCCACACACAAGTTAAACTTCATGTGAGTGACATTTATCCAGTAAACACTAAATCAGAAATTTCTAATAAGTTTATTTCAGTCTATAAATTCATAAGCGAAATCATTACACAAAAACCTAAAGTGCAAACACATGTATTAAATTCAACAGATACAACTCAATTTAGCCGTTTAACAATTAAAAAGACATCTTAATTAGGGTTGGGTATCGAGAATCGAGTATCTTTTGGAATCGGGACTAACTTTTAGTTTTTCCCGGAATCGTTCAAAAGTAAAAATTTCGATTCCTAGTTTCGATATTCACAGTCCGTCGAGCGGAAGAAGAAACCGCTGAACAACACCAATGAAGAAGTGTCTACCGGAAGTGTTGGCATAACTGCGCGAGTCGAACATGAGTACCTTACGTCGGCGGTCCAAAGTGTGGCTTCACTTCTAAAAATAACAAAATCTCGGCAACATGCAAAATTTGTGACAAAAGGAGTATTTCCTTCAGAAAGGATTATTTCCTTCAGAAAGACCGTTGGTTAGCAAGGTTAGCTACACTTTTTTGACCCTGCCTCTTAAAAGAATCGGAATCGAGAATCGTTAGGAACCGGAATCGAAACAAGGAATCTGAATCAGAATCGTTCAAATTCGAACGATACCCAACCCTAAAAATAATGTTTCCATCCAAAGCTGCGAATTTAACTTTTGTGCAAAATTGTAATATGCCATAAAACATTGTGAATAAAGTGCGTGTTCAAGAGAACAAAATCACCACTTCCTGGGAAATTGACACAAATTATCAGTAATAAAAGTTTAAGTTTCTGCAATCGGCTGTTTTCCCTCCATCATAACCGAGTGTGTGCCGGGCGAGTGTGTGTCAGGCGTCACCATAAACAAGTGTGTGTGTGTGTGCGAAACGCTTCTGGAGGGAATTACACCCAATCATGATCACACACTTCGACTGCGGCGTTTCAGAAACACCAAACCAACATTAGAGACGCTGCGACGCCATTGGTCCACCGGTTACTCCAGTTATCCAATCGCAGCTGACGCTGAGTCACATGAGGTTTGTTCAGTAAATGTGTTTCCATCACTTATGCGCATGTGTTCTTGTCAGATGAAAAATAAATAAATCATTGTAAGCACATTTTTATAATTTATGCACATCTTGACATTTCCATCCTATCCCACAATGCAGTCAACATCGGTGGATGGAAAGAGAGCTAGTGTGACTGAAACAGATGCAAATGCAACTGGTTAACTTTATTTACCCTTTGAACACACCTGTAACAGGCTTTGGTCAGCGAGATGTGTGTGTATTAACCCGTCACCTGATCTGGATCCAGTCGCCCACGTGTTGACTGGCCATCAGAGACTCCATGTAATCTCGGCCCATGTAGAACGGCGGACGCTCGTTGATCTTCTGCGGGACTCTCTCCAACAATCCCACGGGAATATACCTGAACACACGTCACACAGGTGAGCAATGCATCAGCCAATCAGATCCCAGGACTACAAACACTACAATCAGAGATCTCACTATTATCAACAATATCTGGATTATCTTTCAGTTCAGTTCAGAAAGTCAAATCCAAGCGCCGCGTGTGGACCGTTTAATGCCGGGTTGTGCATCAATGATACATTTATTTCATTGCATTAGTTTGTGTTTAAATTAGGGCTGTGCAAAAGTTAATTGCGATTAATCGCATCCAAAATACAAGTCTGTGTTTACATAATATATTTGTGTGTGCTGTATATAATTATTTTGTATATATAAATACCTATGCATGCATGTATATATTTAAGAATTATTTGCGGTTAAATTCTGTATATATTTATAAATACATAATCTATATTATATAAATATAAATATTTTATATATGAATAACATATTTTCTTAAATATATACATGCATGTGTGTGTATTTATATATACAAAATAATTATATACAGCACACACAAATATATAATGTAAACACAGACTTTTATTTTGGATGCGATTAATCGTAATTAACTTTTGCACAGCCCTAGTTTGAATTAATACCTTTTTGGCTAAGTGTGATTTATCTGTCCATTTCTGAAACACACGACTCAGTCTCCTGATAATAACAGTCAGTGTGAGCTGTAATGTGTGTTTCTGTGAAGCTGCTTTGAGACGATGTGTTCTGAAAAGCATGTATAATAATTCAAATCATGTATTATAATTTTTTTTTTAAATATATAGATATGAAAAAAATTCACACTAATTCAGTGTTTTTGCTGGTAATAAAATTAAGCCATAAAACACTAATTTTATCATAGACTTTTTGTCAAATAATGTGCTGCACAATGAGCTTTACTGTTAAAATTAAAACACGGATTATTCCTTAAATTTAGTTTTGTTTAAAAAAAAAATCATAATTTATTCGTATTATTACATCTGGACATTTCCTATTTCTACTGTACAAGTAATATCTTTCTGTCAAGTTAAACCGAACTTTTATTTTGACGGGTTGCTGTGAAGCCCTTTGGAGTTTCTGTGTGTTTGTCATGATCGTCTCACAAATGAAGCGGTTTAATGATCACGAAGTGACTTTCAGAGTGGATCTAGAGCCTGGAGAGGAAGTTCAATCATTTCTGTCTTCATATAGGCAAAAAAACAGCGCAAGCGTCACACGTGTGTCTTCAGTGTGTGTGTGTGTGTGTGGTAAATAAAACTGCGCGTCGGCTGCACCAGAGCCGTTGAAAAACATTCATATTTAACGGCTCTGGGCTGCACTATTCATTCACACCGAACATACGATTCATACGAACAGGATTCGGATTTAAATAGTATTTGTGGTTTAATATTCACACTAGTCTATATCGCGCTTTTTATTTCAAGTGTACTGAACCGCTTTCTATTTATTCCTCAAAAACATACAGTAAAATCCTTTTTTATGAGTGGATTTCGCCAGCGTTTTAGGGGGGGTGGGGCCGCCCCCCTAAAACAAGGGGCGGGGAAACACTGAAATACATGTGAGCTGCATTATCCTGGTCACCTGCACAGGAAGGAGAGCCACTCCAACAGGAAGCTGCGCGTCTTCTCCACGCCCTGCGTGTCGGAGCCCCAGTGCTCGAGGCCGTAGTTGCTGAAGTCCCGCAGGATGTCCAGGCGCTCGCTGGAGGAGATGTCCCAGTGTCTGCTCTCCTTGATCTCAGTGAAGAGCCACGGCTTGATCAGCGCGCCCCTGACGAACAGGAAACAGATCTCTCAGAAAACACCAGCGCCGGGTTTCCCGAGAACGATGCATCTTAGCTCTCTACGTGTAACGTTACGAACCTCGCCGCGTTTTCCCATAAATGTACACGTCTGTCCAAAAGCTAGTGATTTTAGTTAAAGTTAAAGACTTTTATGGACTACAAAAAAATATATAGCCATTCACTGCCATTATAAAGCTCTGAAGAGTCAGGACATGTTTAATATACACACCTAGGATGACTTCAGGGAGAGTGAATCATGGGCTCATTTTCATATCTGGGTGAACTATCTCTATAAGATCAGTCGTACGATCGTTTTTACTAGGGTTGGGTAATAAATATCGATTTCTCGATATTAATCGATTCTCATTTTTACGAACCGATATCGATTCTTAAATCTCAAGAATCGATTAGTCATCCTGTTTCATTTGAATGAATGGATCATTGTATCGCAATAATCTTTGTCCTTTGTTACTATTGATATAAAACAAAGTCTCAATTTTCAAATTACGTCCATTTTCTTTAGAAATTCAGAAACATAAATAGCGTTTTGTCGCTGTGGCGTGAGATCGCTCTGGAGAAGCAGCAGCGCTGATCTCTCTTCCGGCTTAATAATACCAGTTAAACATGAATGAGCATCTGAAAGTGTGTTAAAGATAGATTACAACATCGATATCATGTCACATTGATTCGCTCAATCAGCGTTTCAACCGTGGAAAGACGTCGTCTTACTTATTTATCGTCATATTTACCTCAGAAAACCCACATAAACTCGTTAGTCAGCTAGAAAAATAACTCTAGAGAGGAGCATTTTGCTAAATATACACTATATTACATATGCATTATAATCTTAATATTCTTCGATATTTAATGCATATTTGAAAAAATCTGGCAAGTTTTTATGACAGCCACCATTTAAATGTTTATATTTCATATAATCTTCTTATTATAAAAATAAATAAAAGTGTAATTTAAGTGTTTGTAGAGCTACAAAACAGGTCATCATTACCTTCATATTAGGCTACAACTAGACTCCAGTTTACAACATTTAAGAGATTTGATTCCCTTGAGAAAAATGGCCATTTATTGTAACTGATATCCAAAATAATCGATATTGAATCGAATCGTGAGATTTGTCTCAATACCCAGCCCTAGTTTTTACGAACTTCTGAGCATTACGCAGCCCAGAGCGGCACCGATGATGCATGAAAGCGGACGCAGACTGACCTCGCCAACATGATCCCCGACACTCCCGTTTCTCTGGCCTTCATGGCGTCTTCATACGACAGAATATCTCCGTTACCTGCGGGACAGAAAGGTACGCATGATATATCGGCCACCGTATCCGTATCGGACGATGAGAAACTCAGTCAGCCGATAGGTGGTGTATTATTTCCTTCAGATGCGCTCTGATCAACACGATGGTTTTGAACTGCTTGAAATATGATTGAAATCACACGTCACGTCATACCGGCTACATGACATAGTAATTGTGTGTTTGGGACGTGGCTTTTCAGGGTGAGAGTTTGTTTTTGTAGTCAGGCTCTCTAAAATTTGGATTGATATAGAATTATCCGCATCATCTACTCACCGAACAGCGGTACGGGCGCGGCGAGTTTGGAGCAGGTGTCGATATAATCCCAGTCAGCTGACTTGGTGTAGCGCTGTTCGCGGGATCTGCCGTGCAGCTGCGGAGGAGAACACTCATGATGAAAGGAACCTCGTTAGCTTGAGCCGCGCGCGGGACCTCACCGTACCGTGATCAGCGACACGCCCCACTTCTTCATCTCGGGGATCAGCTTGTGCGCGACGTTGCAGTTCTGCTGGACTCCCGTGCGGATCTTCACCGTCAGAGGAACGTCCAGCACCTGCGGAGAGCACGAGACGCGTCACAGCAACTCGCTATCCGTTAATAACCAGAACGATGGCTCAGTCGGACCGAAAGGCCTTCCGGCTCGATCTGAAGGCTGAGAGTGCTGCAGACCGATCGATAGGGAAACAGCATGAAGATGCTCGAGGCAGATTCACATATAGCGCGTGATGACCGTGTTTACTAATGTCTTACGGACGGACATGCTTTTATTAAATCTAGCGTTTTAATTGGTCAGTGTGAAGAACATTCACTAAATATTATTCCTGCGGTTAGACATTCTCGCGCTGGTTTTCTCCGGGTCTCCAAGCAGTGAACTAAAGTTTTGTTCATAATATATACGTGCAAATATGTATCGTAACATATAGGGTTCGTATAACTATAACTTTTCCATGCTATCAACACTAGAGTCGTGTAAAAACCTCTTGTAGGTTGACAAAGAATACAAAAATATTAAATATAACAAATTATGAACTAGGGACCTATAAAGTCCGTTTTATTTTTTTTCCAAATTCCATTTTAATTTTTGCAAATTCTGTTTTTTCCGTTTTAATTTTTGGGGATTCTTTTTTTTTTACCCTTTACTGTTATTTTAGTTTTAAAAGGAGCTTTTAAATGTTGCTTTTAATGTTAATGTTAATAAAATAGGCATTTACTCTTAAAATGACAAATACTGCATGATGCAACATAACACTGCACTCTAAGTACTTCAGGTAACTACAAAATATGGTTATGAGCTTTAAACTGTCCTGTAAAAATAAATTATATTAGTTTATATAAGTTAAAATAAAAGTCACACTCTAGCTGCGTCGTAATGTGCATACTATCCATCTTAAATAGTGTGTGTCATTACTGTCAATACTATTTCGGGCATAGTGTGCACATTGTTAATTGGCCAATTCCGTAATCGTGGAAATTATAGGGTCCTACTATAGTATAAAAAAAGTTGTCAATTTGACACATAAAAACAACAATTTAACTCAAAATTATCACGGCGCAATACATAAATGCAAATGTTAATGTATATGCGAATCAGATTGTGACGTTCACATTAACGTAACTTTCAGAATCCGAGATCACGTGCGCGTAAACACACCTACTGGCGCGATACAAGACGAACATCACTCAACGCACTCAATGATGATCAAGGTTTGTCGGTTCACTTACAGAGTTCATTCCCCTCACGATTTGCTCAAATTTGGTGGTCCGTGTCATGAGGCCGCATCCGCCGCCCTGAAGAAACACACATCAGTTCAGCGCAGTCAAACGGTCACAAAGGCTAGCCTTCTAGGGATCATTTCAGGGACTAAAAACCCCCAAAATATACCAAATTATTAACTATACTATAAAAAAACAGTTTCTCTTTGTGTGTTAGTGTTGATTTTTGGCAAATTGCATGAAAACCCACAACTCAAAACACTAAACTTAGCATGACCAATCATGACCCTTGAGAAAAATTCACAATTGCGAGGAATAAACAGTTTCAAGCCGTGCAAAAATCTAATGTTGGTCAAATTAACCTGCGCTCAATAGTGACTCACTGTAGGACAGATCTGTGTGAAACAGCATCAGTGTACAGTATCTGACTAAATAATGACCGTGTGTGTGTGTGTGAACTGTTCTTTAGAAGCGGCTGATGGCCTCGCAGCCGGGTGTGTGTGTGCATTACCTTCTTGTAGACCAGATCGATGGGGCATCCGGAGTTTATATCCACAAAATCCACATCGATGTTCTGATTGAGCAGCTCGGCACATCTGGTCATGGTGTCGGGGAAACAGCCCTCCAGCTGCAACACACACACACACACACACTCACGTCAGCCCATGCCGAGACACGCACACACACTTACCGACACTCAGAATCAGACTTCTGAACGGCTCGTCGTAATTATGGTAATTCCATCATGAAGTTTCATCAAAGCGGTCAATAATTCACCGTATAACCGAATCAGACTCATTAAAACTGTCACCGTCCCACAGGTGGGACGCTTGCCATTATATTTTTAAAACAATAATATCTTAGAAAAGTCCTTAAGTAATATTGACAAACTATATATCATTTGGAAGCTTCCATATTTGGTGACTGATTTTCAAAATAATTTACACAGGAGCCGTAATTTATCAATTTGCAACAAGAATATTTTCATACTCATAAAGCGTGTTCAGACCTTTATTTTGAAATAGCAATGAACATGAAAAATCATCCAAAAAAAGTTAGAAACCTCAGTTTGATTTCATGCCAAGAGCTCAAAAGATAGCATCCATTCAATTATTTTAGAAAAAAAGGTCTGAAAATGTTTTAAATATTACGAAAAAAAAAAAAAAATAGATTCACCATTTGTGTTATGGCAATAAGCTGTAACGTGCATGCGTGTGCTTTGTATGTGATTCCTAGAGGTTGAATTCATATCAAAATCTGCCAAACTACCCATACTACTTCTGAATATGATTTCTACTTCATAAATTGTGTGAAATTTGTAAAAAAATAATGGTTCAGATCACTCAAAACACATATGGAAATGGAGACGCCCTTATATGAGCTGGAGTCTGGTTGTGCCCTAGTGGAAGCGTTCGGTACTGCGCCCAAACTAAATCTCACTGAAAGCTCATTTTTTGAGCTATCAACCTAAAATTTGAAACACAACTTGTTCAGATTTTTTTCTGCAGTTTTAGAGTAGCCCAGGTTTTGAAAAAATATATTTTATATAAAATATGAATAATTAATTTTTTTACATTGTACATTTTTATAAACTCAAACTTCTATAACTTTTTTTCTGTTTCACTTTCCTAATTTATTTCACTTTGAGAAAAATCTGCCAAATCTCTTCTTTAAAACGAGACCAATCTTACGTCTATATTCCAAAGCATTCTTGAATTACAACCATTTAAGTTTGAAATGAGCATTTCCATGTCTACTCAAAAAAAGGGGGGTGACAGTTAAGAGGTTAAAGGTGCTGTACGTAACTTCACTCTACTAAAGCACACACACACTCGTTCCTCTGAGAAACACTTCTACACAGTTATTGTACTTTGAAATGTGTGTTTCCAGGCTGGCATGTTTTGATGTTGCTGGTATTTTGACTCGGACTGCAGTACCGATCTCGGCCACTAGCGGCTCATCTGACAGACGCGCACCTGAACGCCGAACAGGTCCTCGCTGGCGTGTCTCTTGAGGAGCGCCCACTCCGACGCCTGGCCCTGCAGGAGGTTAGTGCACATGGCCATCTCTCCACACGTGACGTCGGCCCCGAAGCGCTTGCACACGCGCCGGAACGGCAGGTTCCCACACTGCACAGAACACACACACACACACACACACATGAGCCGCGAGAAGCACGTCCCTGAGGACTCGCGGAGCGCACGTTAGCGGGAGAGTTACCGTGGTCAGAGGAGCCAGGTACAGCTTGTCTGTAAAGTCCACCTGAGACACAACAGTCAAACATCGCAGGATTAAACACTAGATATCACACACTAAATAAATGTATTAACAATTTAATTTGATTTAATATCACACCCGTTTGATTTGGCTAAATCGAAATGCTATAAAAGAGCCATTTTAAAACCTGTATAAGGTTAAATATAGGTTATATTCAGACTCCTTCAGCATTTCTCACATGATCAGTTTATTAGCTATAGTTTAGCTAATGGTGATAAACATGAGCAGAACTCAGTTCTCAGATCAGTGGATATTTGACTGGTTTTGTCCGTCCTTCTGTTGGACTCCCACACATCTGAAATATAGGATGTAATAAACACACCTGTTTCTTTTCACATTGTCGCAGCTTGATGATGTCAGCGTCTGTGATCGGCCCCATGGTCTTCACCGGAGGAACCGCACTCTCCTGCAATTCGGATTCAATTATACATTAAAACATCTTTAATATTTGCCTTTAGGAAACCCATGAGCCTGTGTGTTTGAAGCAGCGCTGATGGAACGACCGGTTTCAGGCTCTCCTAGAACAGGTTTTCCTGCTTGAATGTTGATTATTCTCCATATATTCTCCACTGTTGCGGCTCCTCTCTTCCCAGTCTGTCAGTAACGCTCTGTTTACTTCCTGTCTCTATGAAGCCCCTCCTTCTGAAAAGCACTCTGTGCTCTGATTGGTCGGCTGGAGAAGTGTGTTGTGATTGGTCGAGCGCTTCGAGTGTGTTTGGGAAATGTCCCGCCCCTTTCCATAACCGCCAGTTTAACACACTACTAACTAACTCAACCAGGCCCCGCCCCTTAATTCTGCGCATAAATTATTATAATGAGGAATATTGTGGTGTGTTCGTTCCGGTTTATATTGAGCGGTCAAGTGACATCAGGTAATAACAGACTGTGTATATGTTCGTAGTGTGTTTGAGACTTCACCCGTTGTGTTTCTGAAGAGTGCTTTTGAAGAGTGTTTCTGAAGCCTTAAGTGGGCGGAGCCGGTTGTCACCACCTTGGCCGCATCACTCGCAATTAACACACAGCAGACAAACGCTAGTAGCTTTCCTGTAGCTCAAACACTTTAGCTTGCAACGTCAGGGTCACAGGTTCACTTCACTGAACCTTGAAATGCAATGTAAGCCACTTTTGATAAAACCGTCTGCAAAATACATAAATGTAGTAGTGACATCAGTCACTCAAGTGGCCACGCCCTTAAATATGCACAACTTTAAGGCTTAATATGATTTAAACGGATGAGTTATAACCATCACCCCCCACAGTCGTCATGAAGGGCAGAATTAGCATAAACATTTATTACTATAAACATATTTTTCTGCTGTAAAGTTTTAACATATTAACATGCGGGTCTATGGGAGAGACTCCTCTGCAGCGCCTCTAGTGGCCAGTGGAGGAACTGCAGGTTAACTCACTTCAGTGTTAATTCAACACACTACTAAATAACTCAACCAGGCCCCGCCCCTTTATTCAGCTTATGAATTATTTAAATGAGGAATACTGTGCCGTGTTGGTTCCCGTTATGCAGTGATGTCCGACCTGTGTCTCCTGACCCGCCGGGTCCTCCTCCTCCGGCGGCTTCTTCCCTCGGCTGATGGTCTTCAGGAAGGCCTCGGCGCCGCTGAAGCTCACCTGCTTCTTCCTCAGCCGTCTCTGCAGGTCTTTGTCCAGGTGGTTCCTGACCGCCTCCCTCTCGGCGCTGGGCTTGTAGAGGTCGGAGTTCACCACGTTCTTCATGTCGGCGCTGGTGTGAGCTTTAGCAAACCTGCAGGTGACGCCGTACTGACACTTGCCGAAGGTGTTGAACAGGTAACACTGCTCTCCCAGATCCTCCGCTTTACTGCGCATGTACTCCGACACGTCGTGCAAGAAGCGGCACTTATCGCCGAAGAAGCATTTAGTGTCTCTCTCCTGAAACACACGCGGATAATGTTAACGAGGAGCGCTACGATCAACCGAACCACAGATATCGCTTAAAGACCCCTGTAGGCTATCTCAAAATTAAGTTTTGTATTTGAAAAAAGTTATTCTTTACTTTAAATATCTTGACTGTAACTCAAATTTTACTATGCGTGGTTCTATGAATATGCAAATGAGCCCCGCCTCCACTCACTGTAATCCACTGGTTGACGATCACACGTTGATCTGATTGGTTACAAGGTGGTTTGTGACGTCAGAAACACCAAACCGTATTTTTGAGACTGTCTTTGGTTCACTGCAGTTTTAAGGAGGAAATACTCAGCAATGCTGTCCACTTATCAACTTACACATGTGTGTGTGTTAAAGCGGATTACACACATAAACAACATTAAACGCTGGATTTACACCACAGGGGGACTTTAAGCAGCAGATTTTTAAATGGTTTTAGTTAATTATAGTAACACTGGGCGAATTGTATTTGGTAACCATTATAACTGTGTATATATATATATATCTCACCTGAATGATTGAGGTACACAATCGTCTGGCTTCGTAGCTCTGTGGTTTCATCCGAGGTCTGGATTTATTCTGTCCTCTCATCTTCTTCTTGTCCCTCTTGTCCGGTTCCTCCGGCGCCGCTTCGCTGTCCAGCCGGATCTTCTTCTGCTCCGGTTCTCCAGAGTCTCCATCCGCATCTTCACTCTTCCGGCCTGGCCGGCCCGAGTCCAGGAACGCGTGGAACTGCTCTTTGGTGGTGAGGAACCTGCACATCCGACACGAGTCACTCATACACACATATCGCCTGACAGACGCTGTGATTATTAATATCATAATCAGAATATATAAACGTACTGTTCTTTAATAGGGGCGATTCCTTTCTCGACCTCCACAGCCGATTCCATCATGGACACTCAAACACTGTCCTAATGGGTCAAAGCTCTGAAGGAAAACAGGACTCTTATTTTGAAACACATTTGAAACAGTGCAATGAATAACAGTGCATCATATGTAAATGAATACACATACATCCAACAGTACAAGTACTATGTCTAAAGCTGATCAAAGCAAAAAACAGGACTTTTATTTTGAAATAAACAATCTGATGTTGATGTCTGTCACAATCGTGCACTCATTAACATAAGACCGCCCACCAAATGCGAAAATAAATAACAAATAATATTTAAATGAATTGATTAAAAATAATAATTAAATCAATAATACATTTCACAAAGTTCTTCTAGAGTTTGTTTTACTATAATGAGTAGAATTTGTTTTACAAATTGTAGAGAAAGCGTAACTTAATAAAAACTTAATATTTTCATAATAATATAATATACTCTGAGAAAAAATAAACAATATTAAATAAATTGATTCTTATACAAGAAAATATGCCTTTTATATTTGTGGATGAATCCGTGGCATCTGAAAGACTGAAACGCCCCGACATAATAACATAATTACATTTAATTAACGTCCAGACTCAGAGGACTTCCTCTAACACTATAAGAGTCCTTCAGATGATAACGTGCTGATAAAGCCTCTTCAGATGTAGTGCACATAGAGCCACACTGGATTAAACGGTTTAAAACATCATGACAGTCGAAAACAACTTGCGTATCTGAAGAATATGTGTGTGTAACTAAACACCGATCGTGCAGCCGCTCTGGGATCAGTTCAGATTTATGTCTGATTATTATTATTAATCATCATCACTCACCGACTAGTGAAGTTTGTCTCTGCACATGCACAGTCTGCAGCTGCGCAGCTCTCTAATGTGTCCGACCGGAAACACGAAACACTGGAGTTCCGCTTCACACGCGCCACCGCGGATCATGACGTAACATAAGTACTGTAGACTGAAACTGAAACATTTAAAGATATGCCATTATATGAATTTATATTAAATACTAAAATTAAATATATACAAAATGTATAATTTAATATATAAATTACAATAGATTAGTTATTAATCAGATGTGTATGTGTATATATATATATATATATATATATATATATGTATATACACACACATTGTGTGTGTGTGTGTGTGTGTATATTTCTACAGATTTCATCTCAAATTGTTGAGCTTATAATCCAATTCTTAATGCAAATTTGTTTTTATTCAATTAGAATATTCTCAGTATTGATGAATATATGATCACAGCAGTCATAAACAAACAAAATCACAAGATTAGAAAAATATTAGAGCAGTTTTAATGTTCCTCATCATACAATATACATTGTTTTGCAGTGCATTGTTTTTTGCTCATTCAGCTCTTTATAATACTTAAATGAAAAAGCATAGATCAGTCAATACATCACTTCTCACAACTTCTCAAAACAAAAACATAGGAGATCGTGAAAAAATGAATGAAAATCATCAAAAGGAATTGTATGAATCACTGTGGAATACTTTGTACTGTAATATTTTAACAGGAAAAACATATTCTCTGTGAACGGCCCCTTAAAACGAGACTTTAATTTTGAAAAAAAAAACGAATATATTCATGAAATCACGTTAATGTTAATGGGGTCGACTTTTTTTACTAAACACAGGAGATATCACAAAAATAAAAGGACATCATATTATGAATCACTTTGGCATATTATGTACTGATTTTAAGGGCCCAGAAAGGTCATATTGAAAGATTCATAATTAAGCACAATCCTCTCATAAATAAAGTTACGAGTAAAAAAAACAAACATTTCTATGCTCATACAAAGTGTTTAATCCAAAGACACTGTCTTATCAGACGAAACAATCAAAGTCTATATTCCTCCAGACTTTTATTTGGAAATTAAAGAGTTAATTATGTTAATAAAACATTCATAACCAAAAGCTCATGTTTATTTATGTAATATATATATATGAAGAGTTCAGATGCAAAAGCCTCTAAGTGCCATTTGAAATTTTCTTCTAAAATGATCATTTTTATCAAGCTTATATATTAAAGTTCAGTAATTTCACTTAAATGACAATTAATAGGTAATCATCATTGCAATTTAAGTGAAATTACTGAACTTTAATATATAAGCTTGATAAAAATGATCATTCTAGAAGAAAATTTCAAATGGCACTTAGAGGCTTTTGCATCTGAACTCTTCATATATATATATATATATATAGAAATATGGGACTTTTATTGTGAAATAAAGTTGATGAGAGATTCTGACGAAATCAAGAACCGCCCAGAAGAGTTAACAGGTGTCATATTATTGAGCAAAATCCTCTCAGAAATGCAGTTACGAGTAAACGAACGCTTCTACAGAGTCACGTGTCTACAGGGAGCGGCGGCCGCTCCTCACTCCTCCACCGACCCCAGCCGCTGTAGTTTGGCGCTGAAGCGCTTCTTGCTGGAGTCGAGCACCGCGATGCCCCTCTTCTGGAAGTCGTAGCCGAGCCGGTTGAGCCGGGCGAGCCGCTGCCGGAGGCTGTCGAGGCTGAAGTCCAGGACCTTGGGCTTCTGCACCACCTGCTCCACCCGCACCCCGGCCTCCAGCAGGCAGTCCAGCTTCTGCTCCAGCCGCGCCGAGGACAGGAACAGCACGTGCGAGTAGTTCAGGATCATGGCCTTGAAGTGGTCGGCGCCGCACCCCAGCGACCCCAGCTTCCGCCGCAGGCTCTCCAGGTTCCTCTTCAGGCTCTCGTGCGACAGGTCCAGGATCTGCGCGCCGTGGCTCTGGAACAACCCCAGCGCCTCCGCGTTGCTCAAGTTCAGTTCGCGCATCAGGAAATCCACGTTGGCGCTGATCCGGTTGGTGCTTCGGATGAAGATGTAGAGGTTCCTGGAGATGATGGTTCTGGCGAAGGCGCGCGGGTCCCTCCCGCCGAGCCTCGCGCAAATGTCCTGCAGCAGCTCCACCATGTTCCGGTTCAGCTCCACGCTGTTGGAGAAGGTCCGCGGCGCGGTGGTGAGCAGCCGGTGCAAGTCTCTCCGCGTGATTCCCAGAGACATCAGGAACGTGATGTTCTGCTCCAGGTTGGTGTTGTCGCTGGAGCGGAAGAAGGACTCGGGCGAGCGCGAGAGCACGCCCACCACCTCACGGTCGCTCCGGAACACGTTCCTCCACAGCGTCCAGCGCTCCTCCAGGTGTGCGCAGGTGCGCGTGATGGAGCGCGGGAAGCGGGAGATGATGCTGGCAATGGCTTTGGGCTCGGCTCCTTTGCTCTGCAGGAACAGCGCCAGGCCCTGCTCGTTGGTCAGCTGCTTGCGGAGCACGCCGGGCTGCCGGCGCCGGGCCGACTCCAGGTCCACGCCCATGCTGGACAGCGACTCCACCAGAGACTCGTTCTCCGAAGCCTCCGGGGGGAGGGGGAGATCCGGCGGCTTGAAGCAGCAGGAGCGAGACGCCGCAGGAAGTGGAGAACATCTCCGGATGGACCACAGGAAGTGGAGGATCCTCTGTGTCATCACTGACCACACCTGTGGATTGGAGAAGAGATCATGGAACATTTTCTCGCTGGAACATTTATTCGATGTCAAGTAGAGCTGCTCGATTAAAGGAGTAGTTCACTTTTGAAAAAACTTTTGCTGATAATTTACTCACCCCCGTGTCATCCAAGATGTCTGTCTTTCTTTCCTCAGTCGAAAAGAAATTAAGGTTTTTGATGAAAACATATCTCCATATAATGGACTTCAATGGGGACCAAACGGTTCAAGGTCCAAAAGACAGTTTCAGATGCAGCTTCAAATGTCTTTAAACGACACCAGACGATGAATAAGGGTCTTATCATGCGAAACGATCGCTTATTTCAAAGCTTATTCCAAAAATGTAACTTTTCTAAGGACAAATGCTAGCCTTGCTCTATTCTGTGAGGCGCGTTTGTAACGTCCTTAGAAAAGTTACATTTTTGGAATAAGCTTTGAAATAAGCGATCGTTTCGCATGATAAGACCCTTATTCATCGTCTGGTGTCGTTTAAAGACATTTGAAGCTGCATCTGAAAATGTTATTAACTGTCTTTTGGAGCTTGAACTGTTTGGTCCCCATTGAAGTCCATTATATGGAGAAAAATCCTGGAATGTTTTCATCAAAAACCTTAATTTCTTTTTGACTGAAGAAAGAATGACATGGACATCTTGGATGACATGGAGGCGAGTAAATTATCAGCTAAAGTTTTTTCAAAAGTGAACTAATCCTTTAAGTGTTAATAGATTGTGAACTCGATTCAAACGCTCACCCACGCGATCATATTTCTAAATGACGATTCGAATACGTCTGTTGAACCTTTGACGAGTACGGTCACTCAAGAGATTCGTTCAAAAACCCTGATTCATCCAATTATTTATCCACATAATAGAGAGTCTTATCAAATAATAACATATATTTCTGATCGTTATATAAATTAAAGACAGTGAAAGTACATGCATATATGAACAACAATAATCTTGATTCATACACATGTAACGTTAAACCCAAGCGCTTCCCCAGAGAAAGAGTCGAGCGAAAGAAGAAACTCCAGAGACAGTAAAAAGCAAAACCATAAGGAGGAGATAATGAGATCAAATAAAGTTCATCTGTGAGATTAAACACTCTCAACACGGATCTTCTTATTTATGCATAAAAGTTTCTGTTTGTAACACCATGAGTCATGAAAACTGTTCACTGTCGAGCCTTTATAGCTGTTATTGAGAAGTAAACATAACATTTATTATAACCTACCACCTCATCTCAGCACATGACGCCTCTCCGCCGTATTTCCTCGCGCGCGCTGTGTGTGTGTGTGTGTGTGTGTGTGTGTGTGTGTGTGTGTGTGTGTGTGTGTGTCGCCGCCTGCTGGTGTGGAGGGTGCGCGACTCCACTGACCGCCACACGGGGGCGCAGGACCGCCACTGTTCAGCTCCACATTCATCAACACATTATAATAGCGTTCATTACTAATTGTTATAACCTTCTATTATGCTCTTCACGTCATCAATATATTGCATTTAGAAATATTGTTTCTCTGAATTTTGTGATTTAACATATGCAGCTTTAGTGAGGATAAGATTACAAGGTGGCATATATTAGAAAATATAGTAAAACAGTAAATAATTAAATTATTAAAATTAACATAAGTAAAATAATAGCTTTTTAACCTGTATATTTCAATCTAATTCTAACTATCTTTCTTTATTTACTACTTTGACTTTATTTAGGTAATGCTCATTGTTAAAGCGAGAGAAGAGGCAGAATGGAGAAACGCACTGAAGTCTCCAGAGCTGCAGTTTCATTCGTTCATCATCATGGTCTCATATCGAGTGATTTCAACACAATGATCCTCGTTCTCCTCGTTCTCTGTGTTCATGAGGATGGCAGATGTCAGGAACACTTGAGAAGGGCCGTCTCTCGAGCCTCACTCTCCGTCTGTGCTGATCAGCGCGTCTCATTCATCATTCATCATTCATCAGACCCAGATCAGTTTCATCTCTGAGCTCCTCCTTCAGCCAGACTCACGCAGACAAACACACACACACACACATGCTTTATTTATCCGCATCAACACCTGCTGAGAGCTTTTAATTCAACAAAACATAATTTAATTCTATTGGTCCTGTCATCCAGTTATGAATTCAGGCGTGGACTTGTCCTCAGACGTGCTTGTGAAATCATCCAAAAACTCATCAGATTAATGTTCCCTCTCAGCAACACCATCCGTAATCAATAACATATGGATTCATCAGCGTTGAACCACACACACACACAAACATCCTCTATCTGTATCAAATGATTCATTTACATCTGACAGACTATTATGGAATATAAAAGGTATTATTGTTGCATTTTAAATGTAAATGTATTAAATAATTAAACCATTTAAAATATTTCTAGTTATTAGTAAATTTAAGATTCTTTCACTTTTGAATTACTTAATGTATATTCTTCCAGTTATTTATTATTTTAATTTGTACTCCTGCATATTTAACAGCTGTTGTTTATACACTATAAGAAAAGTCTGAAAAAATACGGCATGATGTACTGTGTTAATATGAGTATAATTACAGTATTAACGTTTCACAGGCATTCACCCATAATAGAATTACACCTTTCATTGTGTTTTAGGGTTGAAGGAAATGTCCTTAAAGATAAAGAAGAACTGTTCCTGTCAGGACAGTTTTCAGAAGATTTTGTGGTAGTGTATGATTTCCAAAAAAAAATCAGTAATGATAAGATCTCAACAGAATTCTATTCTATTTTAAATTATATTCTACTGTACTGTACTCAATTCTATCATATTCAACTCTTCTTTACTCAACTCTATTCTACTCAATTATATTCTACTCTCCTTAATTATATTCTACTCAATTCTATTCTACTATTCTCTTCTCTATTCTGCTTTACTCTGTTCTACTCTGATTTACTGTACTATACTCTATTCTGCTATATTCAAATCTATTCTACAATCCTCTCCTGTACTCCACTCTAGTCTACTCAATTCTACTCTGCTCTACTCTAGTCTACTCTCCTCTACTCCACTCTTCTCTACTTTTCTCTACTCTACTCCTCTCTACTATATTCTACTCTACTCTTCACGACTTTTCTCCCCTCGTCTCTACTCTGCTGTACTCTACTCCACTTCAGTCCACTCTACTCTATTCCACTCTACTCTACTCTTCTCCTCTCTACTATACTCTACTCTAACTCTACTCTTTTCCACTCCACTCTACTCTATTCCACTCTACTCTACTCCACTCTATTCCACTCTACTCTACTCCACTCTACTCTATTCCACTCTACTCTACTCTCCTCCTCTCTACTATACTCTACTCTAACTCTACTCTTTTCCACTCCACTCCAGTCCAGTCCACTCTACTCTACTCTATTCCACTCTACTCTTCTCCTCTCTACTATAACTCTACTCCACTCCACTTCAGTCCACTCTACTCTATTCCACTCTACTTCACTCTTCTCCTCTCTACTATACTCTACTCTAACTTTACTCTTTTCCACTCCACTCTACTCTATTCCACTCCACTCCACTCTACTCTATTCCACTCTATTCCACTCTACTCCACTCTACTCTATTCCACTCTACTCTACTCTTCTCCTCTCTACTATACTCTACTCTAACTCTACTCTTTTCCACTCCACTCCAGTCCAGTCCACTCCACTCTACTCTACTCTATTCCACTCTACTCTTCTCCTCTCTACTATACTCTACTCTAACTCTACTCCACTCCACTTCAGTCCACTCTACTCTACTCTTCTCCTCTCTACTATACTCTACTCTACTCTAACTCTACTCCACTCCACTCCACTTCAGTCACCTCTACTCTATTCCACTCTCTTCTCCTCTCTACTATACTATACTCTAACTCTACTCTTTTCCACTCCACTCTACTCTATTCCACTCCACTCTACTCTATTCCACTCTACTCTATTCCACTCTACTCTACTCCACTCTACTCTATTCCACTCTACTCTACTCTTCTCCTCTCTACTATACTCTACTCTAACTCTACTCTTTTCCACTCCACTCCAGTCCAGTCCACTCCACTCTACTCTACTCTATTCCACTCTACTCTTCTCCTCTCTACTATACTCTACTCTACTCCACTCCACTTCAGTCCACTCTACTCTACTCTTCTCCTCTCTACTATACTCTACTCTAACTCTACTCCACTCCACTCAACTTCAGTCACCTCTACTCTATTCCACTCTCTTCTCCTCTCTACTATACTATACTCTAACTCTACTCTTTTCCACTCTTCTCTACTCTACTCCACTCCACTTCAGTCCACTCTACTCTACTCTTCTCCTCTCTACTATACTCTACTCTAACTCTACTCCACTCCACTCAACTTCAGTCACCTCTACTCTATTCCACTCTCTTCTCCTCTCTACTATACTATACTCTAACTCTACTCTTTTCCACTCTTCTCTACTCTACTCTACTCCAGTCCACTCTACTCTATTCCACTCTACTCTTCTCCTCTCTACTATACTCTACTCTACTCTTCTCCTCTCTACTATACTCTAACTCTACTCTACTCTTTTCCACTCTACTCTACTCTACTCTCCTCTCCTCAGTGTATTGTCTCCTTCAGTGAGTTAGTTTGCAGGTGTGAGTGTGTGAACCTGATCCCGTGTCCTCAGTCATGAATAATTGACCGGTGAGTGTTCAGTGTTGCCCTGAGACTCAGATCTGATCATCAGAGCATCAGGTGGAGCAGAAGTGAAGGATGTCCAAGAGACGATGGGTGGAATTCAGGATCTGCCAAACCATCAGCTGTTCAACTCCGGTGGGCCGCAGGAGTAGACCAGCATCCCCTGCTGCGGCCGCAGGTAACACACACACGCAGAGAGAGTGTGTGAGAGACTGATCTGGGTCAATTACTGTAATGGACTGAAATATAACATGTAGAAATAGTGCATGAAGTCTCTATTTCAATGACCTCTTGCTGTGTGTTTAGTAATAAATGACACGAGATGTGTGCAGAAGGGTTACATGCGTGTGTCTTTTGAGACTAAATCAATCCAAAATACCTGAAACGACATGGATACAACACCATACAGGGCCTAAATGAGCAGAATTCCAAAAGTTGGAAAAATATGGTATTACTGTAATATTCAAATATGATTAAATGTGTAAAGTTGTGAAAATTGTGATAATAATGAAAGGAAACATGCCAGATTGCGCTTATTTATTGTCCTGGCAGTCAAACTAAGAAATTATGAACAAGAAACAATTATGATTATGTTGTAGTCAATGTATGCTTTTCCTTGTTTTTCCTATGCATTATTTGCATATAAAATAAAACCCATTGCTGTAGTTTGCATTTTTTTTGTCAAATAATTTTATCAGATAAATTAACCAAGTTTGGCGTTTTGTTACTCCCTTATTTTGCAAATATTTAAATAATATAAAATATATTCCTCATATTTTGACAGCAGTGACATTAAAACCAAATCACGTTTTGCTACTAATCTAGGTACAATGCGACAAGCGCATACAAAAATCTCGATCGGCATAATATACAATGTAATCATCAATTATTTATATTTGCACGATTGGCAGTTTGTTTGTAAAGCGATATTTGCAGTGTCAGGCTTTAGCAGCGTGTGAGCGCACGGTGACGTCACCGCGCCGGGAGTCTCGTGTGTTTACGTGGAGAAACATGGCGGCGACTGTGAGTCTGACAGCAAATCCCGAATAAAACACAGCGAAACCCCGAAAACCCACAGGAGTTGCCGTCCGAGCCGAAGCGAACACACATGTCAGCGGTCCGCGTTCAGCGCTAAGTGTGTGTGTGGCACGTTAATGACACGGGTGTGTGGTGTTTAAGCCGCAGGAACCGCAGAGATGATGGAAGACGAGGAGCGACAGAGGAAACTGCAGGCCGGCAAAGCCAAGGTGAGATTAAATACCTCATGCTTACCTGTCTGCTTTCGTTTACCTCAGAAAACACCCCAAGCCTGAGATTTACCTCAACTTTACCTCATTGCTCTAGTTTACCTCAGAGTTTAACGCCCATCTCTGAGATTCAGCCAACAGCTGTCATGTCATTTACTTCACTGACATCTGTGATTTAACTCAAATTACCTCGAATTTACCTCTGTTACCCCCAACTGCTGTCTTTTACCTCAGAAAACAACTGGCACTTGTGATTTAACTCACTTTTAGCTCTACTTTACCTCAGAAAACAGCTGACACTTGTGATTTAACTCACATTTACCTACATTTTACTTCAGAAAACGCCTTACACTTGTGATTTAACTCACATTTAGCTCTATTTTTACCTCAGAAAACAACTGGTTGTGATTTAACTCACATTTACCTATATTTTACCTCAGAAAACACTGTACACTTGTGACGTAACTCACTTTTAGCGCTATTTTACCTCAGAAAACAGCTGACACTTGTGATTTAACTCACATTTACCTATATTTACCTCAGAAAACGTCTTACACTTGTGACTTAACTCGCTTTTAGTGGTATTTTACCTCAGAAAACAGCTGACACTTGTGATTTAACTCACATTTATGTACATTTTACTTCAGAAAACATCTTACACTTGTGACTTAACTCACTTTTAGTGCTATTTTACCTCAGAAAACAACTGGCACTTGTGATTTAACTCTCATTAACCTGCTATTTTCCCTCAGAAAACACCACTCTTGATTTAACTCACATTTAGCTCTTTTTTACCTCAGAAAACACCTTACACTCGTGATTTAACTCGCATTTAACTCACATTTACACCTCTATTTTACCTCAGAAAACAGCTAACACTATTGATTTAACTCACATTTACCTATATTTTACCTCACTGCTAACATTTACCTCCTTATAAATCATATCTGAGAATTAATTGAGATTTACTGTATAGTAATGCTGCCTTATCGGAAATTTCTCACTTCCCAAGTTTTGAATACGAGTTCGTCTTGTTCAAGTGCTTTGCTGTCAGAAAGAACCTGCATCATGGAGGAATATTCTTGCCTATTTACTGGATAAGATCAATCTTATTAAAGTCAAAATGATATATAGTGTCTCATTCTCTGACAACCATATAAACATTCACTGTGCTATATCTTGATAGTCAGCTTTGCTGACCAAGTTTTGGTCAAATACAGGCTATTTTTGTTGTTGTAAAAATATGCAAAATGATTATTCAGTAATGTAAATATGCACTACTTTAATAACAAGACAAGGCGATGTAGCTGTTATGGAAAAAGCACACATTTACTATAATTCCAATAGCACATGAAGGCAGAATAACTCTTATGAGTTTTTGTGTTGTTTGTTTTTGAGTAGGCTAGTTTGCTTGTCATGCAGTGAGCTCTCGTTGATCAATATATGAACAGGCGAAGTCATTGTGAATATGACTGCAGTTACCGGATTAACATAACACTTCCTCTGCTGTTCCATGGGCTTGTGAGACTGGATTTTCTAGAGATTGCTTAACCGGATCTCTCCCCGCATGCCTGTCATTGCTCAGATCTCTCAGCTCTTCAGGTCTCTATAACCCTCTATAGCGTGTCAGGACAAAGAGCTTTTGACTTACGTTTTCTACACACTCCATCCACACTAGTGTTTTCAAGCATTATCCTGAAGCTTCTTGTTAGCACTGAAACATTGGAAAACGCTAACATCATCTCACAGTGCATGCATTAAACATAATGAGAAGTAGACCAGATATTATAATATTATCACGCTATTCCATCTTTGTTTGATTTTTCAGCAAAATATCTCTGTTTTGCCGCAGGACAGCTTGCGAGTAAATTTTCTGTTGTCTTTCGCAGGAATGTAATATGAGGTAACATTTATCTTGAACAATACTGAACAATACAATACTGTGAAAGTGAACTGCACAGCAGCCACATATGAAATCCGTTTTCTCTGTTTGTTTTTTTCCCCAGTATTTAAATTTTTCATTAAAAAAAATTCTCTTCATATTTTCTGGACTTTTTTCGTGGTTGTGTGTGAGAGAAAGTGTGTGTGAGAGAGAGAGTGTGAGTAAGTAAGTAAGAGAGAGATTGTGTGTGAGAGAGAGTGTGTGTGTGTGTGTGAGAGGGAGAGTGTGTGTGTGAGCAATCAAAAAAGCATGTCAAATTGAAATAATAAATAAGATTTATTATTTTTATGACTAGATTCTGGAAATCATAAGGCCTTATAGATACAAAATGAGTCACATGACTAAAGAAACATGCATCATGGTTTTCAAATACGTCTGTTTTCACTGTCCACACACTACAACACAAAAACAACATTTTAAAAACCATGCACTTGAGAAACATCTTCAAAAAGCTTTTGAGCATGACTTTTAAATGCATTTGGATTGGTGTTTGAATCAATAATATTGCATTATATCAGTGATTTATTGTTCTTTAGGTGTCGTATCAGTGTGTAAACCTGTAATGATGGAGCATGAGTTTCTGCACACACTGGCCACGATAACAGAGTTATCTCAGAAAAAGAGTGAGCATATGTGGCCGAGGTCACAGATGTCGACCTCTAGAGACTCGTGTGGCTGATTCCCGCTGACAGGTTTACATGATGTCCCGCTGAGCGCACACACACGCGTCACACACACCTCATCTCCGTCCACCTGTGCTTATATGAGGGAGAGACATCTACAGTCAGTCTGTCTGTGGCTAACGATTAATCGCATCCAAAATAAAATTGTGTGTAATGTGTGTAATTATTTTGTATATATAAATACACACACATGCATGTATATATTTAATGAATATTTGCCTTTATATACTTTATATATAATTTATATGATATAAATAACAGATTTCTTCTTAAATATGTATGTATGTGTGTGTATTTATACACTGCACACACATTATCTGAACACAAAATTTTATTTTGGATGCGCACGGCAGTATTTTGGACTGAGTTTGAGCAACACAATACTGTGAATAACACTTTTTTTCTTTATTCCACCATTTTACACCTTCAATACTGTGAATATGAATCTTTATTGAAGAAGATAATTTCTTATTTCATGCGTTGTTTACACTCGAGTTCATTTGAGCATGAATTCTTGAATCAAATTAAATGTCATCTTGGCATCCAGCTTTCATTTCTCAGCTTTCCTCAACTAGTCGATTAGTGCTGCAAACCAACGTCACGTTTACTCTGTAAATGCCAAGAGCTGCTGAATAAAGACGCCTGTGATGGAAAGAGATGATTCATTCATATTTGCTTTTGTAAACATTCGGAGTGAATGCGAACAAAAGCAGAAAAACACGTTTCTTCAAATTGAGCTGCTTTGGAGCAGAAATAATTTGTTGCGGTCTGAGTGTGTGTTGTGTCCAGTAAAATATGACAGGCTTTCAGTGTGTAATAGTGCATCTCTTCGACAGCGCGTTCGTAGAGTTGTCTGTGATTTTGCAGTCACATGACCCATCTCTCCTCAGCCTGACATGCATTCAGTTGAATAGATTTGAGCTGCGACGGATCACAAAACTCAAGGTTTTGAGCCACGGATCGGATAATATTTTAGATCAGAAAAAAGAAAAAATATGTATGTAATTTTGCTTTTCATTTATTACTGAAAGCTCACTTGAAGTTCTTGGATAGCACATCAAAAAGCATTATTAAACACAAGTGAACCGTCAGTAATAAAATAAGTAGGGTTGGGTATCGAGAATCGAGTATCGATTGGAATCGGGACTAACTTTTCGTTTTTCCCGGAATCGTTCAAAAGTAAAAATTTCAATTCCTAGTTTCGATATTCACAGTTCGCCGAGCGGAAGAAGAAACGAAGAAGCGTCTACCGGAAGTGTTGGCATAACCGCGCGAGTCGAACATGAGTAGCTTACGTCGGCGGTCCAAAGTGTGGCTTCACTTTTCTAAAAAATAACGAAATCTCGGCAAAATGCAAAATTTGTGACAAAAGGAGTATTTCCTTCAGAAAGGCCGTTGGTTAGCAAGGTTAGCTAAACTTTTTTTGACCCTGCTTCTTAAAAGAATCGGAATCGAGAATCGTTAGGAATCGGAATCAAAACAAGGAATCGGAATCGGAATCAGAATCGTTCAAATTCAAACGATACCCAACCCTAAAAATAAGAACAAATCGCATGCAGAAATGAACTAAATAACAGTTTAACAGACGTCTAACAGAAGTATTCAGGTGCAGAAATGAATTATCCTAAATGTAAAATAACACTTTTTGTTAGCTGTAGAATTAAATATAGTTTCATCTTTGTTAAAGCTGTATTTTGTTGTTTTATTGACATTAACGACTGCAGGAATATTAGGCGGCCGTCACTTTAAGACCGAATAAACTGACACACATCCGTTTCTTGCCCGACTTTCTCAACAGAACCGAGAGAATAGCAATATACGATAGCAATAACAGAATATACTCGCCGAGACGGGCATTTAGACATCATTTTGTGTTTATGTGTCTGTGCAAGGGCAAGGAAACGTGAAAGAGGAATCAATTCTGTGTTCAAGCTCTCTCACACACTCTCCATCTCTCTCTCTCTCCTACTCACTCCTCACTCTCTCTCTCTCTCTCTTTCTCTCACTCACTCACTAACACTCTCTCTCTCTCTCTCTCTCTCTCACTCTCTCATCTCTCTCACTCACTCACAATAGTTTTGATGTGTAAATTAGCAGGACAAAACACGTCCAAATGATAAACTTTCACTCTGACGGTAAAATGTAGCAGTAAATCATGCGCGGACTGGGGCAGCGGGTCCGTGCGGGTCACGATCTGTTGCGCCCCTGATTGTCACTGTACGTGTAAACAGTCTCTATTTTTGTCAGTAATGAAGGAAGAACAACAGCAGTGTCATGACATGTCGTTAGATCACCGTAGGTCATTGGTCGAGCTACGCAAGGTCCGTTTCCCAGTGAATTTAGCAATTTATCATCGTGAGTGCGTTGCGAGTCGCTTTGGATGAAAGCATGCATCAGTGTTTGTGTGTGTGAGTTCATCTTTCCAGTATGAGTGTCTGAGTGTTGCACGGTGTGATTTTTGCAGTGAAGGACTCAGCGTGTGACCTCTGACCCCTGCCGCTCAGCAACACTGGCTCAGATCTGCTGTGTGTGTGTGTTGGCGTTCAGCAGCTGTTAGCGCTCACAGTTTCATGCCAGTGTCATTAGCAAGCGGCTCTCGGGATCACGACTGGAGAACAGTCTCGCGGTCTGGACGCTAAACACAAATGCTGCGTTAGTAAATATGATGCCAGACTAGAAATGGACAGGATCATCTCGATGTTAATGCATGATTAACACATCCACACAGTTCTCGTCGTTTGATAAAGTTAAAATTGGGCCACTGTCGTCACTTGGACTATTTTAACGATGTCTTTAATGACTTTTCGAGGACAGCAAGAGTCATTCCCTCAAGAAGCCTATGGACTAGTATGCAGGAGCGATCTTAATATCTTAAATATCTTAATTTGTGTTGCTAAGATTAACGAAGGTCTTACAGGGTTTGGAACAACATGAGGGTGAGTAAATACTGACAGAATTTTCATTTTTGGGTGAACTAACCCTTTAAACGTGTGCGTTAGAAGTAGGGTTAGGTAGCGAACCTCGGTGCCAATAGGGAACCGGATCCGACGTAAACGGTAACTTTTAACTAATTTGGGGTCATCAGGGAGCCGTTATCAAAATGCAGGAGAATAAGACAAAACGCTCCAAGGTTTGGCTGCATTTCACGTGTAAAATTGCGTGTCAGAGTAAGTGTGGTGATTGTCTGAAGCCCTTATAGAATCACGCTAATCCATTAGCTGATGGCGCAGGCGATGCCTTGACACTCTCGTTCCCTACTCAGAGAGCATGGGTTACACCAGTTACCACAGACCTTCTCTTTCATAAGCTTACTCAAAGCTGCGTAGCTAAGACGCAGTGGGAACGAATACCAAACTCGCCATGCTAAGCGCTGCGTAACTAGTACAATGACCAGATAACTCACACGACCGGTTCAAGCAGACAAACATGGGAACCTGCAGCCATGTGGATATAGATTACCCTGTCAGTAATCTCTGTTAATCTCAGATATTATTACATTCTTTGACAAATTATTGGTTTATTTGATATTATAAATGTGAATTTTTATTTGATATGGGTTTATTTATTATTACCATGTTACTTGTATTTATATTGTTTAAAGATTTGAGTTAATACTGTGTCCAATTTGGGCCTGTAAATGAAAGGGTATTATTTTTTTTGACAAAGTGTGTGCGGTTTCGTTTTCTTAAGTACCGTTTCAAGTAGAGCCAGACCGATATTAGGCATTTTCCATAATATCGGTATCGGCAGTTATAAATGGCCGATAAATTAATATTTACAAAATAAAATAAAAACGGACGAAACACGCTTTAATCATCTCTCCTTGGCCTGTTATATTGAAAATGTATGTTTTACAATTTGCAGTATGATGTTATCTATTGCTAAATTATGGCTCATCATAGACTAGCTAACCACAAAGCTGTAGCTAACGCCACTATCATCAGTGGAAGACCACTAACGTTAACATTAATGAGCTTGGAAACCACAATGAACTTTTTCTGCCTAAATAAAGTAATGATTACTGTATTTATAACTAGCATATCTCTAGTTACAGTCCCTGCATTGTAAAATATAAGTTATACTCGCGAGGAGTGAACATTTAGACATAGAGAAAAAGTATCAAACGTATCTTGTGCAGAAAAGTTAGCTTTTCATTTACACGTGTGTGAAATCCAACAATATTTAATAAAAAAAAAAATATCGGCCGATATATCGGATTTTAAAACCCAAAAATATTTGTATGGATATCGGCCTTCAAAATCCTTTATCGGTCGGGCTCTAGTTTCAAGAACCGTTTTAGCGCCGGAACCGTTTAAAAAATACAGATTAGATGCTGGTATCGGATAAACCCAACCGGTAGCCAACCCTCGTTAGATGAGACGGAACGAAGTGTGTGTGTCCAGCTGCGGGTTAACTCCAGATCGGTCCATTATGCAGAATCAATTGTTCCAACCCAGCGTGCAGTGACAGCTTTCTCTGCCTGCTTTAGTGTGTGTGTGTGTGTGTGTGTGTGAGTGAGAGAGTGTGACGGTGTTAGAGTGTGTATGTTTGTGTCCTTGTGAGTTTGTGAGAGTGAGTGTGTTTGTTTGTGTGTGTGCTCGTGAGGGTTTGTGTGAATGTGTTTGTTTTTCGAGTGTGTGTGTGTGTTTGCTTGTGCCTGCGTATGTTTACGTCCGTGTGAGTTTGTGAGAGTGTTTTTTTGTGTCTGCATGTGAGAGTGTTTGTGTGTGGGTGTATGTTTACTTGTGAATGTCTGTCTATGTTTGCTTGTACACGTGTGTGCGTGAGTGTGTGTGTGTGTGTTGTGATTGCAGGCTAAAAGCTCTGGATAACAGCAGGGATAACTCCAGGATAATTGGCTTGGCCAATAACACAGTCGGTGTCACTCAAGATATATTATAATAAAACTGAAGCGGCTGCATAATTAAACGCGTCCTACACACTCCACGTTCATGATCTTAATTAACAGCACCTCGTTCTGATCCGCGTTATCTGTTGACAGTAATTGTTTGGTCCATGTTATAATGCATAATTTGAGCATCACAGAGCTTGAACTTTCACCTCGAAGAATCCGTATACAGATCTCAGTGTTTGATCCGTCGAGAGCGTTTATTATTTACCATTCAAACGCTGGTGGTCAGTAACATTTTTAATGCTTTTGAACGAGTCTCTTCAAGGCTGTGTTTATTTGATCAGAAATACAGTAAAAATTGTGAAATATTATTGTAATGTAAATCATCTGTTTTCTATGTGAATATCCAGTAAAGTGTCATTTATTCCTGAATTTATCATCATTACTCCAGTCTTCAGTGTCACATGATCCTCCTGAAATCACTCTAATATGAGGATCTGATGATCAGTTATGATTATTATCAGTGTGTCTTTGATGAATAGAAGGTTTTATGAGGAATAGAATCTTTTGTCACATTATAAATGTCATTTTTGATCAATTGAAATCGTCTTTGCAGAATGAAAGCATTAATTTCCTCGACACGTGTCGACATGAAGAGCGCAGCCGAACTGAGCGGTCGCCGGACCGGGCCTGAGGTGTCCGCCGCAGACGCCTGTTAGATAACACATTAAGGCCGGCCTTTGTGGGAAAAACAAATTAAATGTAATTTCAAGCTGTGCGATTGCTTGTCTTCCGGCTCCTGCTGTCTCTTTCACGGTTTCGCTGAAGTGGACTCTACCGCTCCAGTGTCGCACATCAGACTCACTCGGCACACGTTTAGCACAGGCCTGGTAGAGAATTAGAGGTAATGCGTACAATAAGAACAATACTTCTAATGCATTTATTAATATAGTTTTAAATGTGTGTGTGTAGTGTGTATAATTAATTTGTATATATAAATACCCACACATGCATGTATATATTTAAGAAAAATGTGTTATTAATATATCAAATATTTATATTTATATATAATATTAATTGTGAATAAATATATATAAAATATATACGTATGCACATATTTCTTAAATATATACATGCATGTGTGGGTATTTAATTATACACACTACACAAACATATATTATGTAAACACAAACTTTTATTTTGGATGCGATTAATCGTTGCCCATCCCTACACGCCGCATTTTTGTTAACATTAATTAATGCACAGTGAAGTAACATGAACAAACAATGAACAACTGTTTTATTTTTTTTACTTACATTAACAATTATCAATGTTAATAAATCAATGTTAAGAAATAAGACCTTATTGTATTGTTTAGACAACTTTGTTTTAAAATCTGCCAAAACTGTACACTGTAAACAAAAAAAAAACACGTCAATTTTGCAGTAAAAAAACGGGCAGCTGTAGTTGCCAGAAATGTACCGTAAAAATACGGTAGCAACAAACTTAACTTTAAATTTACAGTAAATCACTTATTTCACTGTCTGCTATAATGTTAATTTACTGATCGATTTAAGTACGGTACAAATATCTGTTTTGTTCTAAAACAGTGTAATACATTCACAACCACCAATCACAGTGGACATGAGTCACATGACCAATCAAAGATCATCTTATACAGCTTTTCCCCAAGAAAGTTAACAGTAATAAACAAAAGCTGCACAGAGTCATTCACACACACACACACAACACCATTATGGTAGCGCACATGAAATTTTAAACAAAAAATTTAACAACATTAAATGTAACATAAAACCCTATAATGTTTATAACGGATTAAAAAAGCATGAAGAAACAGTTATTTTAACAAAAATGTGTCACACAGGGAATTGTGGGAATGTCAGTTTAGGTTTTTTCCACTGTAAATACTGTAGACGTGACCGTATTTTACTGTAAAATTATATTAAATCAGTTATTCACCGTATACAGTACGGAAATTTGCTCACTGTAAAATGTTGCTGCAGTATATTAAGGACAATCAACTTAGATGTTTAAGTCATGTCAACTTAAATTACATTAAACTGACTTCAGTTGAAATCGGTTGAATCTTTTATGACATATATATATTTTTAAATTGGATAACTTATTTTGAAAACGTTTTCATAACTTTATTGATAATGTATTTTTTTTTTTACAGTGTAGCCTATTAACAGGGTGTTTGTGATGTGTGTGTGAGGAGGCTCGTCGAGGGATGTTTTTACTGTGTGAAGCTGTTTTGTTTCTCCGGATGAACTTTCCCAGGAGTCTTTGCTGTCTCCCTGACACTGGCGCTCTGATCCCGCGGGACACCTCTGATCCGGGATCAGCTCTTACTGAACACAGCCGTCAGGAGTGTGTGTTCCCTCTCCACTTATTAGTGTTCATTTGCTGTAATGGACGCACATTAGTCCGAACGCTCTTTTTGCTTGTTTACATAAATAATGTAAGAGCCGCGTGCGGTTCCTGATCCGTCGCCATGGCAACAGCAAAGGAGACTGTTCCTTTAATCGGCTGTGTTTCGGCTCGGGCGTTAAGAGGTTTCTGGGAAATGTGAAATGTGTTTCTCACTCATGTTCTTGAGCGTGTGAGAGGGGCTTTCTGGGTAAGATGTCAAGGCGCTCCTGATGTTCTGAGCCAGGCTGAGATGTTTTAACCACTTTATGGAACTGGATCAAATTATGGCCATTATTTATCAGTGGATCAAAAACAGACTTATGAAACGTATGGAGGGATCTAACCAGCTGCATTCAATTAATATGTAATGAGAATTATTCAATATTTCATGGAGTATTCATATAAAGTGCATTAATGTCTTGTTTCAGGTCACTCTTGTACATAAATAGGCTACACTTCACGTGATATTTAATGACGCTATATATTTGTAGTCAATGTTCATTGATGCACTATTACAAAGATATATTTATTTTTATTATATATTGATTTTATTCTTCATAGAAACTGAAAGATCTTTGTGAAGTAAATCCCATATGAACTTGTGAATTTGGGATGATGAATTTCCCACATGAATTTGGCGACTGAAATTAGTAAAACGTGTTGGTGCTCTCGCACAACAGCTGTGTGTGTGTGTGTGTGTGTGTGCTGACAGGTGTCTGTGTGTGAGTGTGCTGACAAGTGTGTGTGTGTGTGTGTGTCTTCAGACAGCTGTGAGTTTGTGTGTCCGTGAGACATGAAAGTCAACATTCTGCTCAATTCATGAATTAATCTCTACAGGATCTTCCTGTTGTGTATTTGGGTCAGTAAGGTAATCAGGTGAGCCGCTCAGGTATTAGCACACACACACACACACACACACACACACACACACCGTAGTGCCGGAAGTCCTGATCTCGTTTCCAGCACAAGCAACAGATTCATGTGATCATGAAGTTCATGTTCATGTTCTCAAGCTCTTATTCCGTCCCCAACATGATTTATGTTTCACATGAATGATGAGCGGATGGATGTCGGCGTATGCGGCCGCATATTGGGAAGCAGATGTCAGTGCTAATGCACGTCTGTGGCGCTAATCCTGTTAGAGCGAAGGATTGGCGATGACAGACGCGGGAAGGTGACAGTCATCAACAATCATGAACCGCCTCAACTTCACCAAACTCTGTCGCTTTTCCGTGGGTCTTTTTACCGGTTTTGTACAATCGTGCGATTGGTGTGTGTGTTTTTGTGGCTCATGAGTGTGTGTTTGTGTCTCGCCTCTCCCAGCTGGCCGAGTACCGGCAGAAGAAAGCTCAATCCGACGGCCAGAAGAAGCAGAAGAAGAAGAGAAAGAAGCCCGAGTCGGAAGCAGAGGAGCGTCTGAGAGATGAGGGAGACGAGCAGCCGCGGGATCAACACACCGTGTTCTCGCTCTCCAAGACCCTGCGCGGCGGAGAGAGCGTCACACACGAGCAGACCTACAGCATTGAGGTGAGCCGAGGCGTTCGCCGGCGCGGCGCGGGGGGAGGGGCTGTTTCACACGGTCGTAAATGTTGCACAAACTTTTGTTCGTTTACATTTATTCATGTAATAAACACTTTAAAGGGTTAGTTCTCCCAAAAATGAAAATTCTGTCAGTATTTACTCACCCTCATGTTGTTCCAACCTCGTAAGACCTTCGTTCATCTTCGCAACACAAATTAAGATATTTAAGATATTAAGATCGCTCCATAGGCTTCTTGAGGGACTGGCCTTTGCTGTCCTCAAAGTCATTAAAGACATCGTTAAAATAGTCCAAGTGACTACAGTGGCTCAATCTTAACTTCATCAAACGACGAGAACACTTTTGTGCGCAAAAACAAACAAAAATAACGACTTTATTTCAACTATTCACTTCCTTCTCCATGGGCCTGTAGTCAGTTAACGTAGTGTGATTGCGTAAAGCTACGTCACACGTAGGCTCACTATTGGCTGACGCTGGTCATGTGTGTGTGATGCGTGTGACGTACAATAACAGAAGCTTACGCTATTAAACTAGAAACCTGACTCGCGCAGAGGGAGAAATAAACCAATAGTTGAAATAAAGTCGTTATTTTTGTTGTTTTTTTGCACATAAAAGTGTTCTCGTCGTTTGATAAAGTTAAAATTGAGCCGCTGTCGTCACTTGGACTATTTTAACGATGTCTTTAATGACGTTTCGAGGACAGCAAGAGTCATTCCCTCAAGAAGCCTATGGACTGTATGCAGGAGCGATCTTAATATCTTAAATATCTTAATTTGTGTTGCGAAGATGAACGAAGGTCTTACGGGGTTGGAACAACATGAGGGCGAGTTAATACTGACAGAATTTTCATTTTTGGGTGAACAAACCTTTAAGTGGGCGATTTAAAAAGTGTTGGGAATATTTGTTAAATAATGTTTTTTAAAACATACTACGCGCACTCGCGCAGAGAGTGACGTCATATTGTGTGCCCGCGTAGAAAGCAGCCGCTCAACTCCCGAGCGCGACTCCACCGTCAGGGTTGTGTACGGTACAGGCTCTGGGCATGAGTTCTATTTCCTGTCGCTGTACAGGCTCTTTTATTGTATATGACAGTATGAACAGCCCAATAACCCTTTTATTTAAAGGCTTAAATTATGTCCCGTAGACCGGTCGCATTGCGATTGAAAGCAGTGTCAAGTTCGGGTGTGTGTGTGCTGTTTAAATGAGTGTTCTCGTGCTGGGATACGTGGAGTTTTGATGAGTTTTATAGACTTTCTTATTCAAAAGTGGTCACCGCCCCTTTAATTTTAGGGTTTTATTTGCCTGCTTTAACCTGTTAAAGTCAATCATTTTATCCCTTAAATCTCATCTTTGATCACCAAAATTATATATTAAATGTTTTTTTCCTTGAATTTTTTCTATATGACTTAACAGATCTTTTTGATTTGCCTCATTTAGTATCTATGAATATGCAAATTAGCCCGCCTCCACTCACTCACTCACTCAGAGATCCACTGGTTGACGATCGATCACGCGTTGATCTGACACCGGTCTTGAGACTGTCTTTGGTTCACTGCCAGTGCAAAATAAAACCGCAATTTCACAACAATTATAAAGAGTCACTATTAAAAGTTACTAATTCAGGTACTGATATATATATGTATGTATGTATGTATGCACAACAACAAAAAAGTCAGCATTTGTACTTTAAGTTAACGGTTAAACAGACAATATGTGCATCCCTAATATATATATATATATATATATGTGTGTGTGTATATTATGAGTTGTTTTCTTCGCAGCTCTTTTGCCAAATTAATGCGATTATAAGTGCGTAGATGATTTTAAAGCCTGGCAGGTTTGGGCAGCATTTGTAGTTATAGATGAGTGTGAAATTAGTGGTTGCCCAGGCAACAGACAACTGCATTTGAAGTGGTTAAGTGTGTGTGTTTGAGTGTGTGTGTGTTTTAGTGTGTGTGTTTGAGTGTGTGTGTGCGCTCCGGTGTCCTTGGAGCAGAATAGCAGCACTTCCCGCTATTGTCTCCGCTCCGAGTGCAGCGAGTGCTTCATCTCCAGGACACCGGCGGCGGGTCGCCTCGTCTGTGTGCTCATGCGGCTCCGGAGTTAAAAACGGTCCTCTTCACCCCAGGCTCAGTCTTGCTGGACTCCTCTGATTGAGTGTTGTACAATGATCTTTACAATGAGAAGAAAGAGTGTAATGCGTAGTTGACGCACGTATGCATTATTTAAATTACCACGGCAAAGTTTCAAGTGGCCGTGTCATTTCCTGTTGCCATGGAAACAACGTTTGTGACTGTGCTGAAATCGGACACAGTAAAAGCAGACATTAGATATTAAACTGTTGTTCGGGTGAATATGCATATTTTTCCTGCCACCGTGACTATATTTTGTTAGAAGTTCCCAACTGATAAGAGCCGCCGCTTCTGTTGCATTTGAGAAACATTAGGAATGAAAGCAGAATGGATCCGCGCTTCTCGTTAGCGGCGTTCAGAAGCAACACTGGTTACACCTCCTGCCCACCGCGGCACCGCCCCCACTGGCCATTTGATTTATTTATTTATTTTTTTTCATGTAAAATCATTTAGTTCAGTTAGAGAACAGACACTATTAAACCGAACATGTCCGCTCAGCAACAGGAGTCAGGAAACGAACTGAAAGAGACTGAAAACGAAACTAAAATGTGCTGCACATGTTGACCGAGCGACTGCTAGCTCTGCTTTCGTAGACACGTAGTTTCGGACACAACAACACAACAGTGCCGCACCGCACCATTATGAATGTCCATGCAAAGCACACATTTATGTTTGCCTTTAAATTAGCGATTTAAAAGCCCCCGCCGTCGATCCTGGTAATACCGGTGTGTCACAAATCGATTAACCGGTGCAAAAATATCCTCACCGTCACATCCCTAGCACTCGCGATCACAACTAGTCACCACACAGCGCTGGGAGATCCAGTGAGAAGGTGTTTGAATTCGCCTGTATTAAAGGATTAGTTCACTTTTGAAAAAACTGATAATTTACTCGCCCCCGTGTCATCCAAGATGTCCATGTCTTTCTTTCTTCAGTCGAAAAGAAATGAAGGTTTTTGATGAAAACATTCCAGGATTTTTCTCCATATAATGGACTTCAATGGGGACCAAACGGTTCAAGGTCGAAAAGACCGTTAATAACAGTTTCAGATGCAGCTTCAAATGTCTTTAAACGATATCAGACGATGAATAAGGGTCTTATCATGCGAAACGATCGCTTATTTCAAAGCTTATTCCAAAAATGTAACTTTTCTAAGGACAAATGCTAGCCTTGCTCTATTCTGTGAGGCGCGTTTGTAATGTCATGTAATACGTAATTACGTTCAAAAGGTCACGGGCGACGTAGCCGGAAGTACAGAATCAAAATCGTCCGACATCGTTGTTTTACCTTTTAATTCCTTTTTTTGTAAACGGCGTTTGAGTTAGTTTGCACGTTCAACCTATGCGTTCAACTTCTAAACACTGACTCTGTACTTCCGGCTACGTCGCCCGTGACCTTTTGAACGTAATTACGTATTACGTGACGTTGCAAACGCGCCTCACAGAATAGAGCAAGGCTAGCATTTGTCCTTAGAAAAGTTACATTTTTGGAATAAGTTTTGAAATAAGCGATCGTTTCACATGATAAGACCCTTATTCATCATCTGGTGTCGTTTAAAGACATTTGAAGCTGCATCTGAAACTGTTATTAACTGTCTTTTGGACCTTGGACCGTTTGGTCCCCATTGAAGTCCATTATATGGTGAAAATCCTGGAATGTTTATCAAAAACCGAAATTTATTTTCGACTGAAAAAAGAAAGACATGGACATCTCGGATGACACGGGGGCGAGTAAATTATCAGCAAAAGTTTTTTCAAAAGTGAACTACTCCTTTAATAAGATCGCAGCGAGATCTCATTAAAGCGTTCACATTAGGAGCATTCTTATGTCAGATCAAACAGCGCTAACGGGGAAACCAGGAGAA
This sequence comes from Pimephales promelas, assembly GCF_016745375.1. Next base: position 535,518 of record NW_024121128.1, read on the forward strand.
ACATCGTGCCATGAACGAACAAGCTATACAACGCTTTTCAATTCACAAATCACCAATATTCACCATGGGTTTACTGTAGTAATGCTAGCTGTAACCATGTGGTGTGATTTATCATCATTACTCCAGTCTTCAGTGTCACATGATCCTCCAGAAATCATCTGATGATCAAGACACATTGATGATTATTATCATTAGTGTTGAAAACAGTTCATATTTGTGTGGAAATCTTATGTAATCCAAATGTTTGGCCAGTAGTGTATATAACCAATGAAAATACCAGATTTATATTCAACTTTGTCTCATTTTGCTATCATTAAACAATATTAAATCTAGGATCAGATTAACATTATGAACCTCATACTAGATGATCTGTAGTAAATGTTTAGCTTTCGTGTGTTAATGTGTGCAGTGTTAGTGTGTGTTAGCGGTTCTGGTGGGTTATTCTGAGCTGGATGTAGGTCAGACGGTTATGCATCGGTGTAATTAGCCGTGATCCTCGCTAAAGCGAACGAGCGCATCAGGCCGCCAGGGCCAGTCATGCGTTACCCCTAAAGAGACACTGAGGAGAGTGTGTGTTCTCTGATATGGCGGTTAAAAAAACGCTGAGGAGTGTGTGTGTTCTCTGATATGGTGGGTTTCCTTCAGATCCTTTGCTTTATTTTTAAGATTGGTGTTTTTTTTTTTAAAAGCGTGTCGGCCTTGATTAATGACCTACTAACACAGAAGACTCAATTATCTGCATTTAATTGCTCATGCGACCTCATTTTGTCTTCTTTCTCCAGCCCGAGAGTGAGGTCTCGACGACGGCTGAAGACTGTTCGTCTGAGGTAAGAGCCGCTAGACTGCATCTGAAGTGTGTTTAAAGGGATACTTCGCCTCTGGAAAGATGAATGTGTGTTTAAAATGGGTCATTTATGTGGAAGAAATGTGAAATTATTTTTGAATTTGGAGCTTTCTAGACTGAGAAAAGCCAGAAAATGTATTTTTGGCGGATGTGGATGAAGGACAACAACTCCCAGAATGCACTTGCTACGCTGCCCTAGGAGGCCACGCCTACTGGTAACAGAGCGCAGTCGTTAAAGGATTAGTTCACTTTTAAAAAACTTTAGCTGATAATTTACTCGCCCCCGTGTCATCCAAGATGTCCATGTCTTTCTTTCTTCAGTCGAAAAGAAATTAAGGTTTTTGATGAAAACATTCCAGGATTTTCTCCATATAATGGACTTCAATGGGGACCAAAAGACAGTTTCAGTGCAAACTGTTCTAAGGGCTTTAAACGACACCAGAATATGAACGAATCTTTTTCCGAGTCAACTCCTTCGTTTCGTTCGTTGAATGAACCAAATGACACGAAAAAAGATTCGTTCATTTTTTTAAACGAGTTCGAACAGGAGAGTCACGAAAGTTCATCACAGAACAGAGCAAGGCGAGCATTTGAGCTTATAAATCTTAAACTTTGTTATTTAGGTTTTTTAAATGAGCGATCGTTTCGCTAGATAAGACCCCGCTCACGTAAACACTGCATTCAGCTTTTCCAATCGGAATTAATTCAGTTAGATTGAAACAAAAGCTGTGCATGTAAACAATGAACGGCGACTGCAGAAGGACATCGACGGCCGGACATGTCCGGGAAAAAGAGGATGGTAACCCCTACGACTCAACTTTCTCCACAGAACAAGAGCCTGCTAGCTTAGCTTCCAAAAAAAGATGGCCGACACTGTGTTCATTCTGTGAGTGTGATCGCCCTCTATGGGCGGGTTGAGGACATGCTGGACAGACCCGACTACCGACTGTAGTCTTTAGCCCCTGGTTGAAACTTCACAAAATTACGTTTTTTTACAAAAAATCCATAAATCTCTCGTCTCAGGGGGATATGAGGGAGGTTTTCTACTAATATAAAGCTTAATGCTAAATCCTGAAGTATCCCTTTAAGCGTGTGTGTGTTCTCTGGCTCAGGTTGAGTGAGTCAGGTTTGCTTTGTTAATGACTCGTGGGATGAAACTGTGCTTGTGGACGGTTCATGATGCAGAAACCTTCAGCGTTCGCTTGTGCTTATGCATCATGTGACCTGCGGTTGCCAGGCAGTGAAAGCTTGACAATCCTGCCTGAAATGAAGACCTTGAAGAGGCCGAAGTCTCACAGAGACCCAAGCGGAAGCTGCTCAGTGCAGAACCACATAAAGACAGATCACAAGGCACGATAAATCTATACTTTATGAAATTGAATAATAATAAGATTATTAATACTAGTTCTTATCTATTTAACTATTTTATTTTTAGTTGGGGATGCACCGATATAAAAAATTTTGGCCGATACCGATAACCGATAATTCTTTATATTTGAAAGCCGATAACCGATATATTTGCCAATAAATCTAAACCCAAATTTTTATATAATTTTTGAGAACCTGAAGTAGTCTCACCATTAAAATCCACGTCCAAAACACAATTACAATGACGTTCTCGTTATAATTTTATGTAGCGGATGTGACCGCCTTGCATGTTGCAATTTACTGTCCTCAAGCAATTCGAATCCATCATGTTGAACAGTGCGCATCTTAAGTGTCTCAGCTTTACATTATTTATCGGCTTTAATATATCGGCGATAACAGTAAATTGAACATATATCGGCCGATAACAATATGGTGGCCGATATATCGTGCATCCCTATTTTTTGTATTTTTTTTATTTCCTCCAATTATCAAATTTTTTTAAAAAACATTTTGTTTATTTCATTAATTTGTCTTTAAATACATTTATCTATTTATATTAAGCACATTTATCCTCAATTATCCATACGTTTCAAATATAGAATGAAACCTAAGTTAAAATAAGATTAAATATGGTGATAAAATTAAATTTAAAATGATTCGATTACAGAAATATAATACAGGGAAATAGAGGGAGCGTTGAGAAGTACAGAAGCTGGACGTCTGCACACATCACAGTATTTGAAGGGTTATTGTGATCAATTTTAGGGTAAATTATGTCATGTTTTGTGCTGTGATTTTCATGTGTGATGTTGTGAACTGACAGGTAAATGGTTTCCAGGAGAGGGCCGACAGTGATTTCCCATGGTCCTCCTGTGTGATCGGGGTACAGTAGTTCCCTCGCTGCATCTCTCTCTCCTCCTAACCCACTAACCCCTGTTTACCTCCAGCTCGATCTTTACCTTCAGCTGCGGAGATGCTAACGCTGTAGACATGCTAATGCCGTGGCGTTCTGTGCCATTTTAACCGCGCTCACTCAAATCACGGCTGCTTGGCATTTTGTTGGGTGTATGTGACATTGGTGGAGGAGAGCGTGTACGAATGCTTACGAAGCTGTTACAGGGAATAAGGCGGTGTGTCCACAGACGCTCTTCTGAAAATGCTTTGGCTGCTGTGAAAGTGTTACTAGCGTCTGATTTAACAGAGTTTCTGAATATAAAAATGTCGATGCACTGTACGGTAGCTCGTCATCTGTTGCTGCTTTACAAGTGGGATGTGGTGATTGGTCGCTGTGGTATTTGCCCAACCCTTCCTCCACTGTGATTGGACGCTGCGTTTTACCCACCGTTGAACGTTCCATCCGCCTCGTCACGCTTCTGGCGTTTTTAAATACGTGGCGCTCCCATTCAAAACAATCGGAAAAGTACGCTAGCCTTTGCAGAAATACCGCTTTTGTGGACACACGGCCTTACCCATCGACAGAAGAGGAACGAGAATATAATAAAAGAGAATTCAGAAGTGCTATTTTAGTGTAAGTAAGACACTATTATATTTTTTACTGTAAATATTTATTTTAATATTTAGTATTAATAGATTTTTATTTAGAAGTCATTTTTGTTTTAATTTTAATAACCATTTTAGTCATTTTGTTGAGTTTTTGTAATTTTTATTAGGTTTAAGTCATTTCAGTTTTTATTGTAGTACATCAATATTTATTGTAGTACACCAAATTACTCAAAATGAAATCATTAAATAGATGTTGAAATATTCAAATAAATTATTAAATTCATAATAATAACAAAAATAATTTTTTAAAATTGACTAATTTTTAAATCACCAAAAAAATTATCTCTTTTTATCTCTTTAGCATTTGTTTGCGCTCATTTGATTTGTTTAATTGTTTCTGGATTGTTTTATATTTAAGCACAAGCTTGTGTAAAAAACTACATTTTAAATAAAAAAAAACTTGAGCAAAAAAATACTAAATTTACATAAAAGGTACTTTTAGGAATTTGTTTGGTGATTTCAATAATTAAGTGGATATTTATGTTTTAATAATTGATCTATAACATTTAATAATTTATCTTTTTTTAAAAATATTTAAAAAACTGAAAAAACAATTGTTTTTTAACTATAATAACCCTGTGATTAATTCAAAATGTAGAAAAGTTTAGTAAATAAAATAAGTTTGTTTTTTTAAATATTTGATTTTACTTCAATTAACTTTTTTTTTTGTTTCAAGGAATGAAGATGTTTTGGCTAACTCTAATAACCCTGAGATTCAGTAGAAGTTTCCCAGATTCTCCTGACCGCGCTCCGGCACCGTTGGGTGGAAGGGGTGTTTAATGAATGCTTCTGGTTGTGACTCAGCTCTGGTGTCTCCGACAGGAGGAGGACCTCCCTCAGACCGAAGCCCAGATGGAGCCTGACCCGCAGAACCAGATCCAGGTCATGGAGGACGAGTTGGCTGCCAAGAGCATGGCCATAGAAGAGCTGAGCCGAGAGCTGGAGGAGATCCGGGGAGCGTTCGGGCCCGAAGGAGGGCAGCAGGTGTGTGTGCCCGTCCCGCTAACGACTCGTTGTTTTTCTTTGCTGTTTTTTTTTATATGCGTTATTCCAAATTTCCGCACAAGTTAAGTTTGCTACATAGCCACTCGGTCTGTAAACGTTTCAGAGACGCGCGTCCAGGGTTGGTGAAATGAAATGACGTGTCCGGTGTGTGTGTGTGTGTCCACAGCTGCCGGAGTTCGAGGAGGCGTTGAAACAGAGGGACGAGATCATCACGCAGCTCACCGCTAACATGCAGCAGGCGCGGGCCGAGAAGGAGGAAGTGATGCGTGAGTTCCTGCAGCTCACCGAGCAAAGCCAGAAACTACAGGTTCAGTTCCAACAGGTACCAGACGCGTCGCTACTGTTCCTGCGTGATGCTTTATCTGCACACCAAAACTTTATAAAGTTTGCTTTAATTATAATGATTGCGTTAGTATTGTGTTATTATTTAATTGCCTCTAACTACAAACTTCAACTATAACGATAACTGTAATAAAAATTCTAAAAATAACTGTAAAAATAACTAACTTTTACGATAATTCTAAAAATAACTAAGGATAAATATAACTGTAACGTAATTCTAAAAATTGCTAACTATAACTGTAACTATAAATGTAATGATAATTCTAAAAATAACTATAACGATAACTGTAACAATGATTCTAAAAATAACTATAACGATAATAATAATTCTAAAAATAACCATAATGATAACTACAATTGTAATGATAATTTTAAAAATAACTAACTATAACTGTAACGATAATTCTAAAAATAACTAATGATAATTCTGAAAATAATTAAAGATAACTATAATGATAATTCTAAAAATAATTGTAACGATAACTATAACTTTAACGATAATTCTAAAAAACTGTAACGATAGATATAACTGTAACGATAATTAAAAAAAACTAACGATACTTCTAAAAATACATAACGTTAATTCTAAAAAGAATTGTAATGATAACTAAACTGTAACGATAATTCTAAAAATAACTGTAACGATAACTATAACGATAATTCTAAAAATAATTATAATAACAAACTAATGTAATGATAACTAACTGTAACGATAATTGTAAAATAACTATAACGATAACTATTGATAACTAACGATAATGCTAAAAATAACTAACAATAACTGTAACTGCAACAATAACTATAGACCATTTCACAAGATGTAAACAACACTGGTCCAGAAGCACTTCCTGTTTCAGTTTGTAACTGTTTTCTTTATTTCACATGTAAAGAAAAAATCTTAAAGATGTTTGTTTAACTTTTTGATTCAGTTTTAAATGTTCTGTTGGTTGTATTTTATCCCAGCTTTTATGTAGTGTTAAAAAACTGAAACAGGAAGTGCTTCGGGACCAGTGTTGTTTACATCTTGTGAAATGGTCTGTAACTAATGATAATTGTAAAAATAACTAACGATAACTATAACGTCTGAGGTTTACTGTCGTTATGTATTGTATTTGTCGATACCCTGAGCGTCTCGTTGTTCCTCCAGCTGCAGGCCGGGGAGATCCTGAGGAGCTCCAGCATCAGCTCCACTGCCTCAGATCTTCTCCAGGCCCGTCAGCAGATCACGCTTTACCAGGAGAAGATCACGCTGTACCAGCAGCAGCTCGACGAGAGGGAGGCGCAGGTCAAAGGTCACCAGGAGAAGATCATGCTGTACCAACAGCAGCTTGACGAGAGGGAGGCGCAGGTCAAAGGTCACCAGGAGAAGATCACGCTGTACCAGCAGCAGCTCGACGAGAGGGACGCGCAGGTCAAAGGTCACCAGGAGAAGATCACGCTGTACCAGCAGCAGCTCGACGAGAGGGACGCGCAGGTCAGAGGTCACCAGGAGAAGCTAGAAGAGATGGATGCGCAGGTCAGAGGTCACCAGGAGAAGATCACTCTGTACCAGCAGCAGCTCGACGAGAGGGAGGTGCAGGTCAGAGGTCACCAGGAGAAGACACAGGAGCAGCTGATACTGATCACACAGCTTCAGGAGAGGCTGAGTGAAGCCGAGAGGGTGAGAGTTCACTGATGAACCGGCTCTCCAAATGCTTTGGTGGAAAAGGGGTAGTAGTGTTGTCAAAAGTACAATCTCGCAATTCTGAGAAAAAGTGAGAATTGTTAGAAAAATCGCAATTACCTTTTTTTAAATTTGATGACTGATTGTAACAATAAAAACCATAACGATGACTATGATTATAACGATAATTATAAAAATAGTTATAACGATGAAACGATGCCTGTGATTGTAACGATTATTATAACAATAGCTATAACGATGTCTATGATTGTAACAATAATTATAAAATAGCTATAACGATGAAACGATGTCTATGATTGTAACGATTATTATAACAATAGCTATAACGATGAAACGATGTCTATGATTGTAACGATTATTATAACAATAGCTATAACGATGTCTATGATTGTAACAATAATTATAAAATAGCTATAACGATGAAACGATGCCTATGATTGTAACGATCATTATAAAAATAGCTCACTCCTTTTTTTATCCTCAAAAAGCCTAAACACTCTCAATAATCAAGCCGTGTGGATTTTCTGAGCACTATGATGTCATTTTGCTCATGCTCCGCCTACGACCGCTGACACACTGTCTCGTATTAGCATTTTTGCTATATTAGCATATTTGCTAGATGTTTTTGAGGAGGTAAAAGGTTGTTGTTTTACACAATAATGTAGGTGTTTTAACCAAACTATGTTAAAAACTTTACATTAAGACCCTAAAGACTCGCACCAACTTGTGGAAAATGGTCATCTGTCGACACCTTTTAGAAAAAACGAACGATTAACTGTGTGATAAACCCCCTGACTGAATGGTCTCAGTTTTTGTCTAATAAAATTAAATGCTACTTGTTTGAAATAAAAACATGCCGTTTTCTCTGTCATCAGTTCCGCACGCAATCCGAAGAATCGTCTGCGCTGAGTTTACGAGATAAGGACTTGCTGAACACCGAACATCATCAGCATCAGCAGTCGATAGCGCAACTTCAGGATCAGCTTCTGACCAGCAAACAACAGGCGGAAGAAGCGAACAGGCGTTTGTCAGCGAAAGCCCAAGAGCTGGACATCTGCGAACGAGAGCTGACCGTGTCCAGGCAGAAGGAGCGCATGTCTTCGGGAGAAATCCTGCAGCTCATGAAAACCGTGGAGGATCTTCAGCAGCGCTGCCATCATCACGGCAGCCAATCAGAGCGCGACACGCTGCGAGCCGAACTCGACGAGATGTACGGGGAGCAGATCGTGGCCATGAAACACGAGCTCCGGGTTCAACACGCGGCCGAAGTGGACCGAATCCGAGAGCAAAGTCGCGCCGAAGTGGAGAAAATCGTTCAGGAGCACCAATCCGAGATTGAGAAGTTCAAAGGTCAGGTGTTTCAGAGCAACGTCCTGAACGTGAAGGTCATCGAGCTCCAGCAGAAGCTGCAGGAGACGCTAGTGCTACGAGAGAAAGCGGAGCAGGAGTTAGCGCGGATGAGTGGAGAGAAACTCAGTCTGGCGCATCAAGTGGAGCGTCTACACAACGAGTTGCGGAGCGTGAGGTCAGAGGTCGGTGAGGTGCAGCGCCTACGTGACGCGCTTGATGCCGCGCAGGCGGCTAACGTCGAACTCGAGGTCAAACACGAATCAGAGATTACGAACTATAAGATTAAACTCGACATGCTAGAGCGGGAAAAAGACGCGGTGTTGGATCGCATGGCCGAGTCGCAAGAATCTGAACTGGAGCGACTCCGAACGCAACTCTTGTTCAGCCACGAGGAAGAGCTCTCCCGACTCCGCGACGACCTTCAGCGGGAAGGCCAGCTCAACGTGCAGAACCTGCGGGACGAGATGAGCGTGAGACACCGCGAGGCTATCGACGGCTACGAGGACAAGCTAGCGTCGGCGGAGAGCGAGAGAGTCGCGCTGCTTCAGGCGCTCAAACACAGCGAGGAAAGCGGAACCTCGGAGGAGCTCGAGAGACGGAGACAGAGCGAAACCAACAATCTCCTGGAGCAGGTCAACAAGCTAACGCTGGAGAACGAGCAGGCGTCCGCGCGACTCGAGGAGCTTCAGGACGAGATCGACACGCAGAGGAACACCTTCTCCTTCGCCGAGAGGAACTTCCAGGTGAACTTCCAGGAGCTGAAGGACGAGTACGTGTTCACGGCTAACGCTAAAGCACAGCTAGAGGAGCGCCTGATCAGAGACGCCGAGGAGTTCGAGAAGAAACTCGCCGAGATGCGAACGAGACGCGACGAGGCGGACGGGAGCGAGAAACACACGACCGAGCTGATGGAGAAGCTCGAGGCGGTCGAGAAAGAGAAGGAGAGCTTAGCCGAGCGGCTCTCGCTAGCGGAAGCGGATGCTAAACGCCTGGCGGACGAGCTGGAGCTGAGAAATAAAGCGCTGGTTCGGGACTGCAGTGTTTCTGGTGGGCTGGAGACGCATCACACACACACCAGATCAGGGAGGGAGAGAGAGACGCCTGCGAGTACTACAGCGAGCCGGCTCGCTCCACACACACACGCACACACTCGCGAGGAGCAGCTCGCGGTCTCCTTCAGCCTCACGCAGCAGGTAAGCGACATGCTACCGCTTCATGATGATTAAACAGAGCGCTCGTGATGCAACAGTTGGTTTAGAAAGCTGCTGTTTTATCGGTAGACGGTCTGGGAATTATATATCTGTGCAGAACTGTGGGAGGAATCGAGGGCACTTAATGCGAGCGAGAAAGAACGAGGGATTATTGCGGTTCGGACAGAGCAGGGGGAGCGAGGGGCGAGAGAGATTGTGCTATAGCAGAGAGAGAGAGAGACAGATGAGCTTTATTCTCCTTGTGTGTGTGAACACTCTTTGATCTCAGCAGCTCTGATGGAAAAGCTCTTCATTTACACTTTCTCTAAAGACCATTTATGGGTGAATCTCTCTAAAACAGACGCAGGTCACATGCCCCCTGAAAGCGGAAGAAAAGAGATGTTCGTTTGCTCGTTTCCATCGCACATTAAAAGGCTTTTTGCTATGTTATGGTATTTGGAATTTTTAATTACAATTAAGCACATGTGCACAATTATCATTATCCTAATGTGGTGGATGAGTTTTATTTAATTCTACCGTAAACAAATTCTCATTAGTCAAGTAATTATTGCTGGTTTTTAATTAATTCAGCTTAAATTAACCGAAGTATATACATTACCATGATGTGGTTTAACGAGTTTCTTCACATTGAATGATTTTTTTGTTTTGTTTTGTTGCAAATTAATGTCACATGGCAACAAATCATAATGGCCCTTAAATAGGATTAGTTGCTTTAAATTGGCTTCTTTTCTTTTTCTTGAACCAATTGTTTTGTGGTCCTTTATCCTAAATATTTAGCAAATGACCGTTGTTCTGATCGACTAACATCTGCATATTGATGTAATTTACATGACTATACTTCAGTGAAGTTTCTGAACACTGCTGTTATGTAAATGTGGGTGGCATATGCTAATGAGCTCATGCATGTGACGTCGTATGCTAATGAGCTCATGCATTTGATGTCGTAATCATGCAGCTTTCTGATTGAGTTTGTTTTTAATACGAGTCACGTGTTGCTAGATTTGATGCTCCGTCGTCCTCACCTACAGGACGGTTGTGTGTTCATGAGTTAAACTCTCTCATGACGTGTGTGTGACGTGTGTGTGTGTGTGTGTGTGTGTTCTGCAGCATGAGACGGGAGATGCTCAGGTCGATGGAGACGCTGTCACAGCTTCGCGTGTGATTCTGCCACTGGAAATGGACGGCGCTGAGCATGTAAGTAATTGTCTGTCTGTGCACATCAAACTCGTGCTGTTCTTCATCTTATAGATGCAGCTGAGCAGTTTAGGAGACTTACACTGAAAGAAATGGTTCATGATGTACTTTGAAATAGAGCTGTGCGACTAAAAGTTAAAACACCCACATGATCCTAGTCCTAAATGACAGCGATTCGGCTATCAAACCTATTATCCCCGATCACAGTGAAGATGTGCGTTCTGACCCAGAGAGGTTTCCTTTTTTCTTTTACTTTAAGGATTAGTTAACCTAGAATAAGTTTTGTTATTAAGTATTGATAATTGTGACATTTCACCGAATTTAACGTTACTCGCATCATAAAATAAGAGTTTGATCATATCACCAGCCTATTATAATCTTGATTTCAATATTGAGCAAAATAATTGTGATTTATAATATATGTTTTAAAAAAGAAGACAATTAACAGTCCACCTGAGGGCGCCACAGCCAGTCGACCATTTTAAAAAGGCTTAAAAACTTTCTTATTTAGAAAAAGCTTCTTTTAATCTAGAATTTTCACTTTTTATGTTATCTTATTCTGCTCATTTTACGCTTGCTGTAGCACTTTGAGATCTGTTCGCAAATGAAAAGTGCTTTATAAATTAAAGGTATTATTATTATTATTATTAACATTTTGTCAGAACCTCTAGTAACTTGCATGTTTTTTAGTTGTTTGTTCAGAATCAGGATCTCCGTTTACCCAGAATCCTTCAGCTCTTCTTTGAAATAAGTCTCACTCAGAAATTGCTAGTATATTAAACAAATATTTACAAAGAATCAGCAAGTGACACATTGAATATAACCTGATTTTTCTTTAAAATTTTGAAATTAAAGACTTCTCGTAAAACGTGCCCCGATAACCTTTTCTCCAGAGTCTGTCGACGTGTCCGGAGTGTGTGTGTGCGTCTCAGACTGCTCTTGAGAGCTATTAGCTGAATTTGGCTTTCGGTATTAGCGTGATAGCTGTGACATTTATCAAACGCCTGCTATTAAAGCATCGCCGGTATTTCCTGTGAATAAACGGGCCGGAGAGTTTTCTCTGATTTTAATTGATTCTCGATCTCCGTATTCCTGTGATGGTCATTAAAATGCTTCATCTGTGCCTGTAGCGATTGTCATCACATCAATCCGTACAGGACTCTTTGTGTCTCGGATAAAAGAGCCTCTCAGTCTCATGATATGCTAAACCACAGATGTGTGTGTGTGTGTGTGTGTGATGGGCTCATCTGAACTCTTCTCTCAGATGATTGTTCCAGATAAAGACTCGCATGATGTCCAGGCGATACCGCACACTGATTATGATGTGAGATCAGGAGCTCCAAACAGTTTTTGCAGAAATACTGATTGTTTCCAAGCAGGTTTTCCTGCTGCCTTTTCTCTGCCCGGCCTCTCGTCATTGGTCGGTCAAACAGAAAGGCCCGCCCCCAGAAAATAACGTTTCATCCACTTACACTGCCGTTTGGGATCGGTAGGATTTACATTTATTTGATTAGAAACACCCTTCTTAAATATATTCAAAATAACCGTTCTCTATGTGAATATCCAGTAAAGTGTCATTTATTCCTGAGTTTATCATCATTACTCCAGTCTTCAGTGTCACATGATCCTCCAGAAATCACTCTAATATGAGGATCTGATGATCAACACATTTATGATGATTATTATCAGTGTTGGAAACTGTTTTTCAGGATTCTTTGATGAATACAAAGTTCAAGAGAACAGCATTTATTTGAAATAAAGTCTTTTGTAACATTATAAGTGTCTTTACCGTCACTTTTGATCGATTTAATGAGACCTTGGTGAATAAAAGTATTAATTTCTTTACCCCAAACTTTTGAACGTGAGTGTATATCTGTCTCTAATGTATTTCAGCATCATCAATATGTACATATTTAATTCACTGTGTGTGTGTGTGTGTGTGTGTGTGTGTAGGATGAGTGCCGTCTGCAGTTGGAGGCTCAGCGCATCAGTCTCTCGCAGATCCACGCGGCGCAGCTGGAGCTGCTCACGGACACACACGAGCAGGAGCTGCGCAGTCGAGAGCCGGAGCAACAGGGCCTCGGCGGTCCGTCCGCAGGTCAGTCGACATGAAACGAGCCCCGGTGTCTCAGATCTATTATTAACAGACCCTTCAACATGAAAGAGAGAGAGACACTGTGAAACGGCTCTGTTTAAAAATGGCTGTATGTGATTTCTGCTAACCCATGTGATGGTAATGTTATAAATCAGGGATTCACAAACGTTGTTTTGTCAGCCGACCCCCTTTGAGTCCCTCTGAGATTTGAAATTTCAATAATTTAGCAACACATTTGTGTTCATGGACTGCAGTACCGATCTCGACCACTAGTCATTCTTACAGCCTGCACCCTTAAAGGAGTAGTTCACTTTTGAAAAAACTGATAATTTACTCACCCCCGTGCATCCAAGATGTCCATGTCTTTCTTTCTTCAGTCGAAAAGAAATTTTTGGTTTTTGATGAAAACATTCCAGGATTTTTCTCCATATAATGGACTTCAATGGGGTCCAAACGGTTCAAGGTCGAAAAAGACAGTTTCAGATGCAGCTTCAAATGTCTTTAAACGACACCAGACGATGAATAAGGGTCTTATCATGCGAAACGATCGCTTATTTCAAAGCTTATTCCAAAAATGTAACTTTTCTAAGGACAAATGCTAGCCTTGCTCTATTCTGTGAGGCGCGTTTGCAACGTCACGTAATACGTAATTACGTTCAAAAGGTCACGGGCGACGTAGCCGGAAGTACAGAATCAAAATCGTCCGACATCGTTGTTTTACCTTTTAATTCCTTTTTTTGTAAACGGCGTTTGAGTTAGTTTGCACGTTCAACTTGGAAACACTGACTCTGTACTTCCGGCTACGTCGCCCGTGACCTTTTGAACGTAATTTCGTATTACGTGACGTATTTGGACCGTATTTGTTCTGGTCCGGCAGAGCCGAGCGAGCCGACGGCCCCGCAGCTGAAGGCGGAGTTTCAGGAGAGTTGGGCTCAGCTGGAGGAGACTCACCGACGCGAGATCGAGCGGCTGAAGCTCTTCTACCAGCAGCAGAAGCAGGAGACGCAGGAGCGCTTCACCGCTGAGATCCTCCTCCTCCAGCAGAGACTGCAGGAGCTCTCCGGCGCCGAGGACATCTGCAGGTGAGCCCTCGTCATCATCTCTGGTGCACAGTCAGGCTCTGAGCCTAAACATCACGCAGTACAGTAACACACACTTCCATCAGCTCCCAATCTGACCACTCATAATCCATATACTACCCCTTTAATGATTAAATGTAAATTAATTGTACATTAAATATTATTTTAACTTTTAATTAGGTTAAAAAATGGCTTTATAAAGTAAAAAATGCCCATAAAAGTTAAAAATCAATGTAAACTTCATGAGT
>NW_024121128.1:550000-640256 GCF_016745375.1 Pimephales promelas
GTCACAAATCGATTAACCGGTGCAAAAATATCCTCACCGTCACATCCCTAGCACTCGCGATCACAACTAGTCACCACAAGCGCTGGGAGATCCAGTGAGAAGGTGTTTGAATTCGCCTGTATTAAAGGAGTAGTTCACTTTTGAAAAAACTGATAATTTACTCGCCCCCGTGTCATCCAAGATGTCCATGTCTTTCTTTCTTCAGTCGAAAAGAAATGAAGGTTTTTGATGAAAACATTCCAGGATTTTCTCCATATAATGGACTTCAATGGGGACCAAACGGATCAAGGTCGAAAAGACAGTTAATAACAGTTTCATATGCAGCTTTAAATGTCTTTAAACGACACCAGACGATGAATAAGGGTCTTATCATGCGAAACGATCGCTTATTTCAAAGCTTATTCCAAAAATGTAACTTTTCTAAGGACAAATGCTAGCCTTGCTCTATTCTGTGAGGCGCGTTTGTAATGTCATGTAATACGTTAATTACGTTCAAAAGGTCACGGGCGACGTAGCCGGAAGTACAGAATCAAATCGTCCGACATCGTGTTTTACCTTTTAATTCCTTTTTTTTAAACGGCGTTTGAGTTAGTTTGCACGTTCAACCTATGCGTTCAACTTCTAAACACTGACTCTGTACTTCCGGCTACGTCGCCCGTGACCTTTTGAACGTAATTACGTATTACGTGACGTTGCAAACGCGCCTCACAGAATAGAGCAAGGCTAGCATTTGTCCTTAGAAAAGTTACATTTTTGGATTAAGCTTTGAAATAAGCAATCGTTTCACATGATAAGACCCTTATTCATCGTCTGGTGTCGTTTAAAGACATTTGAAGCTGCATCTGAAACTGTTATTAACTGTCTTTTGGACCTTGGACCGTTTGGTCCCCATTGAAGTCCATTATATGGTGAAAATCCTGGAATGTTTATCAAAAACCTAAATTTCTTTTCGACTGAAGAAAGAAAGACATGGACATTTTGGATGACACGGGGGTGCGTAAATTATCAGCAAAAGTTTTTTCAAAAGTGAACTAATCCTTTAATAACATCGCAGCGAGATCTCATTAAAGCGTTCACATTAGGAGCATTCTTATGTCAGATCAAACAGCGCTAACAGGGAAACCAGGAGAAACATCGTGCCATGAACGAACAAGCTATACAACGCTTTTCAATTCACAAATCACCAATTTTCACCATGGGTTTACTGTAGTAATGCTAGCTGTAACCATGTGGTGTGATTTATCATCATTACTCCAGTCTTCAGTGTCACATGATTCTCCAGAAATCATCTGATGATCAAGACACATTGATGATTATTATCATTAGTGTTGAAAACAGTTCATATTTGTGTGGAAATCTTATGTAATCCAAATGTTTGGCCAGTAGTGTATATAACCAATGAAAATACCAGATTTATATTCAACTTTGTCTCATTTTGCTATCATTAAACAAAATTAAATCTAGGATCAGATTAACATTATGAACCTCATACTAGATGATCTGTAGTAAATGTTTAGCTTTCGTGTGTTAATGTGTGCAGTGTTAGTGTGTGTTAGCGGTTCTGGTGGGTTATTCTGAGCTGGATGTAGGTCAGACGGTTATGCATCGGTGTAATTAGCCGTGATCCTCGCTAAAGCGAACGAGCGCATCAGGCCGCCAGGGCCAGTCATGCGTTACCCCTAAAGAGACACTGAGGAGAGTGTGTGTTCTCTGATATGGCGGTTAAAGAGACGCTGAGGAGTGTGTGTGTTCTCTGATATGGTGGGTTTCCTTCAGATCCTTTGCTTTATTTTTAAGATTGCTGTTTTTTTTTTTAAAAGCGTGTCGGTCTTCATTAATGACCCACTAACACAGAAGACTCAATTATCTGCATTTAATTGCTCATGCGACCTCATTTTGTCTTCTTTCTCCAGCCCGAGAGTGAGGTCTCGACGACGGCTGAAGACTGTTCGTCTGAGGTAAGAGCCGCTAGACTGGATCTGAAGTGTGTTTAAAGGGATACTTCGCCTCTGGAAAGATGAATTGTGTTTAAAATGGGTCATTTATGTGGAAGAAATGTGAAATTATTTTTGAATTTGGAGCTTTCTAGACTGAGAAAAGCCAGAAAATGTATTTTTGGCAGATGTGGATGAAAGACAACAACTCCCAGAATGCACTTGTAGAACAGAGCACAGTAGTTAAAGGAGTAGTTCACTTTTAAAAAACTTTTGCTGATAATTTACTCACCCCCATGTGAATCCAAAATGTCCATGTCTTTCTTTCTTCAGTCGAAAAGAAATTAAGGTTTTTGATGAAAACATTCCAGGATTTTCTCCATATAATGGACTTCAATGGGGACCAAACGGTTCAAGGTCAAAAGACAGTTTCAGTGCAAACTGTTCAAAGGGCTTTAAACGACACCAGAATATGAACGAATCTTTTTCCGAGTCAACTCCTTCGTTTCGTTCGTTGAATGAACCAAATGACACGAAAAAAGATTAGTTCATTTTTTTAAACGAGTTCGAACAGGAGAGTCACGAAAGTTCTTCACAGAACAGAGCAAGGCGAGCATTTGAGCTTATAAATCTTAAACTTTGTTATTTAGGTTTTTTAAATGAGCGATCGTTTCGCTAGATAAGACCCCGCTCACGTAAACACTGCATTCAGCTTTTCCAATCGGAATTAATTCAGTTAGATTGAAACAAAAGCTGTGCATGTAAACAATGAATGGCGACTGCAGAAGGACATCGACGGCCGGACATGTCCGGGAAAAAGAGGATGGTGACCCCTACGACTCCGCTTTCTCCACAGAACAAGAGCCTGCTAGCTTAGCTTCCAAAAAAAGATGGCCGACACTATGTGTTCATTCTGTGAGTGTGATCGCCCTCTATGGGCGGGTTGAGGACATGCGGGACAGACCCGACTACTGACTGTAGTCTTTAGCCCCTGGTTGAAACTTCACAAAATTACGTTTTTTTTACAAAAAATCCATAAATCTCTCGTCTCAGGGGGATATGAGGGAGGTTTTCTACTAATATAAAGCTTAATGCTAAATCCTGAAGTATCCCTTTAAGCGTGTGTGTGTTCTCTGGCTCAGGTTGAGTGAGTCAGGTTTGCTTTGTTAATGACTCGTGGGATGAAACTGTGCTTGTGGACGGTTCATGATGCAGAAACCTTCAGCGTTCGCTTGTGCTCATGCATCATGTGACCTGCGGTTGCCAGGCAGTGAAGGCTTGACAATCCTGCCTGAAATGAAGACCTTGAAGAGGCCGAAGTCTCACAGAGACCCAAGCGGAAACTGCTCAGTGCAGAACCACATAAAGACAGATCACAAGGCACAATAAATCTATACTTTATGAAATTGAATAATAATAAGATTATTAATACTAGTTCTTATCTATTTAACTATTTTATTTTTAGTTGGGGATGCACCGATATAAAAAATTTTGGCCGATACCGATAACCGATAATTCTTTATATTTGAAAGCCGATAACCGATATATTTGCCAATAAATCTAAACCCAAATTTTTATATAATTTTTGACCACCTGAAGTAGTCTCACCATTAAAATCCACGTCCAAAACACAATTACAATGACGTTCTCGTTATAATTTTATGTAGCGGATATGACAGCCTTGCATGTTGCAATTTACTGTCCTCAAGCAATTCGAATCCATCATGTTGAACAGTGCGCATCTTAAGTGTCTCAGCTTTACATTATTTATCGGCTTTAATATATCGGCGATAACAGTAAATTGAACATATATCGGCCGATAACAATATGGTGGCCGATATATCGTGCATCCCTATTTTTAGTATTTTTTTTATTTCCTCCAATTATCAAATTTTTTTAAAAAACATTTTGTTTATTTCATTAATTTGTCTTTAAATACATTTATCTATTTATATTAAGCACATTTATCCTCAATTATCCATACGTTTCAAATATAGAATGAAACTAAAATATAGAATGAAGTTAAAATAAGATTAAATATGGTGATAAAATTAAATTTAAAATTTTGGTGACGCAGTGCTTGCGCGACGCGAGACGTTAACCACGCTTATCCGGGAAAATTCAAACGAGTTTTATGAGAAATTCCTTTGGATATTGGATACTGGATGCTTGGCGTATAAATCACCAAAATGCCCCCATCGAGGAAAGGCCCGATACCGGAGGAATTCGAGGAGATAAAGCTCTCTATCCACTCCCTGTGCGGCGATGTGGCTGCGGTTAGAGCGCAGCAGGATCAGCTCCTGGGACTACTGGAGGAGGTGAAACAACTACGCCTCCAGAACGCGGAAAAAGACCAGCGTATTGTGGATCTTGAGCGGAGAGTGGACGAGCTGGAACAATACTCCCGCATGAATGACGTGGTCATCACCGGGATTAAGATCAGGCCGCGCTCCTATGCGCGTGCGGTGGCCACGAACACCGGGGAGCCCAGCGACCAGGAGACACAGTCGGTGGAACAACAGGTTGCTTCCTACCTCCAGAACAGGGGGATAGAGATGGACCTGGAGCACATCGAGGCGTGTCACCCACTGCCCACGAAGAATGAGAGACCACCAGCGGTCATCATGAGGTTTACCAATCGAAAAAAGAAAATAGCACTCCTGAAGCAAGGACGCAAACTGAAAGGCACAAATGTTTTCATAAATGAACACTTGACAAAGAAAAATGCTGACATCTCAAGGATTGCACGACAACTTAAAAAACAAGGCAAGATTCAACAAACCTGGGTAACTAACTGTAAGATCTTCATCAAACTAAATGGGACACCGGAGGAAGCAAAAGTTTTGATGGTGAAGAGGATAGAAGATCTCGATAAGTATTGACATTGATGCAGCACCTGGTATCAAAGTAGCTTGTGACTCCATACACTAACAAATGCTATACAAACCAAGAACACAGATTACATCAAGTGTTGATATGGACATGCTACAGAACATTCTACAACATCAACAAATGGAACTGGAGACGTGTGAGTATCAAGTGCACACCACAACAGAGCCTGATACTGAGATAGACCCTGACAATAACTTTTTCTCTTCGATTGCTAAAAACTGCAATTATCTTACCCAAGAACAATATGAAAACAGTGTAAAACCAGAAGGTAATCTGTCAATAATACATTTTAACAGTCGAAGCATGTACACCAACTTTGAATCTATCAAAGATTATTTGGAACACTTCACTCATCCATTTAGCATTATTGCAATTACTGAAACCTGGTTTAATGATGATAAAGGTATTGATTTTTGTCTTGATGGCTATGAATTAAGATATACAAACAGAATAAACAAAATAGGAGGGGGGGTTGCTTTGTACATCCACAAATCAATTCAATTTAGTGTTTCAACTGATATGACCATAGCTGTGGATGGCTTATTTGAATGCATAACAGTGGAGATTCATAATGATAAAAAGACAAATATCTTCATGAGTTGTATATACCGGGCACCTGGTTCAAGCATAGAAACTTTCAATGAGTGGATGGGTAAACTGTATTCTACTGTGAACCAAAAAAACATATTTATCTGTGGTGATTTTAACATTGACTTGTTAAATCCAACCAAACTAAAAAACGTTGATGACTTCACTGACACAATGTATAGCTTGTCGCTGTACCCAACTATAACGAAACCGAGTAGAATAACGTCACATAGTGCCACAATCATTGACAACATCTTTACTAATATGATGGGAAATCAAATCATCAGTGGCCTACTCATATGTGAAGTCACTGATCACTTACCTGTTTTTTCTTTGTGTGACTGTAACCTCAAGAAAACTAAAGATACTATGGCAAAAATCTCTACACGCAAAATTACTGAGGACATGATCTGTGCCTTAAACAATAGTTTAGCACTCCAGGATTGGACTTCAGTTTACAGAGAATCAAAGGTGGACAGTGCTTATTGTAATTTTTTAGATATTTTCACTTGCCTACACAATAAACATTGCCCTGTGAAAGAATATACTATAAAGGAAAAACACAAAAAAAGTCCCTGGATTACGAAAGGAATAATTAATGCTTGTAAAAAGAAAAATAATCTCTATAAAGTGTTTATTAAAGAAAAAACAATAGAAGTGGAACAAAGATATAAGAAGTACAAAAATAAATTAACTGATATTATAAGAACAAGCAAACGTTATATTATCAAAAAAAACTATATGAACATAAAAATAATATAAAAGGAACTTGGGATGTCTTGAATAGCCTAATCAAACAAGGATCCTCAAAGTTGATATATCCTGATCACTTTATTGATGAAATTGGTGAAGAATATAATATGAGTAATGTAGTAAATAAGTTTAACAAGTTTTTTGTAAATGTTGGCCCCAAGTTGGCCGCTGACATTCCAGACAATGGAGCTATAAGATCAACTATTGAACGGAATTCCTTTTCATTCTTCCTCTCAGCTACAAATGAGCAGGAAGTAACAAACATTGTCTGTGAATGTAAAAATAAGTTCTCCACCGACTGTCATGATATCAGTATGACATTGATTAAAAAAGTTATATTGAATATTGTAAAACCCTTAACGTACATTTGTAATTTGTCATTCCAAACTGGCTGCTTCCCAAGTAAAATGAAAATCGCTAAAGTAATTCCAATTTTCAAACAGGATAACAAACACGTTTTTACTAATTACAGACCAATCTCTCTTTTGCCTCAGTTTTCAAAAATTCTGGAGAAGCTTTTCAGTTCTCGACTTGAAAGGTTTCTTGAGAAATATCATGTAATTAATGATGGCCAGTATGGCTTTAGGCCCAAAAGAACTACCTCGATGGCAATAACTGAAGCTGTTGAAGAAATTACTAATGCACTAGAGCAAAAAAAGTATGCAGTTGGTATCTTTATTGATCTAAGAAAAGCCTTTGATACTATTAATCACACAATCTTGTTAAATAAGATGGAAAGATATGGAATTAGGGGGCTGGCTGGAGATTGGTTAAAAAGTTATTTAACAGGGAGGTCACAGTTTGTAAAAATGGGTCAGTATTTATCAGACACTCTTGGCATAGTTTGTGGTGTCCCCCAGGGGTCAGTGTTGGGGCCAAAATTATTTAACGTGTATATAAATGATATTTTTACTATATCCAAAGTACTGAAACTCATACTATTTGCAGACGACACGAATATATTCTATAGTAGTGATGATTATAAGGAGCTCGTAAATGTGGTAAATAGGGAATTAAATATAATAAAAAAATGGATGGATACAAACAAATTATCTTTGAACATAAACAAAACTAAAATAATTATGTTTGGTAATCGTAGCAAATTGATTGAACAGAGAATAAGTATTGGTGATACCCAAATTGAAATTGTGAGTGAGTATAAATTTTTGGGGGTAATAATCGACAGTAAATTGTCTTGGAAGCCCCATGTCAGACACATTAAAAGAAAAATCTCCAAAAGCCTCTCAATTATAAACAAAGCAAAACTATACCTTGATAAAAATGCACTCCGTACCCTATACTGCACTTTGGTACTACCATACCTTATGTATTGTGTTGAAGTGTGGGGAAATAATTATCAGAACACAATAAATCCTCTGATTATATTACAGAAAAGAGCCGTGAGGGTCATTCATAAGGTTGGTTACTTAGAACATACTCATAAGCTGTTTAAGCAGTCAAATTTGTTAAAACTCGATGATCTTGTAAAATATAATACAACAATAGTCCTCTATAAAGCATTTAACAACTTATTACCGCCTAACTTACAACGTTTTTTTCAAATTCCTGTGCGAGCTCATAACTTGAGAGGCTTTGGATATTTTTCGTTACCAAGAGCCCGAACTACTCGTAAACATTATTGTGTGTCTGTATGTGGAGTGAAACTCTGGAACAAACTGGACTTACAACAAAAGCAATGTCAAACTATCCATCAATTTAAATTGTCATATAAACATAGGGTCTGGTTAAAATACAGAGAGGAGGATTTTTAATTTATATTGATGTTGTACTCTGTCTTATAATGTTAACATGTGCTCAATGTTTCCTTACCATCGTTGGTATATTGTCCATTACCATCGTTGGTATATTGTCCATTACCATCATTGGTATATTGTTCATTACCATAGTTGGTATTGTTTATTCTTCTTAAACTGTTTGATAATGTTGTTATAATAAATTATTGTGACTGTGGTAACGCCACCATGATACAACCTATGTAAACAATCCGTGACCAAAGTAAACATGAAGCTTAATGTATTAATCACCAAGTGGTGAACTGGGGTGGGATTAAATAAGTTTTCTTCTTCCCACTCCCTTTCAGGTAGAATTCGATTTGTTTTGTTTGTTGTTGTTTTTTTGTGTTTTTTTGTTTGTTTTTTGTTGTTGTTTTTTTGTTTGTTTCTTGTTTCTTTTTGCACTGTATGACTTAACAAACATTTTGTCTGCCTTGTACTTTTGTGCCATTGCCTGAAATAAAAAAAAAAAAAAAAAAAAAAAAAAATGATTCGATTACAGAAATATAATACAGGGAAATAGAGGGAGCGTTGAGAAGTACAGAAGCTGGACGTCTGCACACATCACAGTATTTGAAGGGTTAATGTGATCAATTTTAGGGTAAATGATGTCATGATTTGTGTGTGCACTCTTTCATGTGTGATGTTGTGAACTGACAGGTAAATGGTTTCCAGGAGAGGGCCGACAGTGATTTCCCATGGTCCTCCTGTGTGATCGGGGTACAGTAGTTCCCTCGCTGCATCTCTCTCTCCTCCTAACCCACTAACCTCACATCACTCCCCTGTTTACCTCCAGCTCGATCTTTACCTTCAGCTGCGGAGATGCTAACGCTGCGGAGATGCTAACGCTGTAGACATGCTAATGCCGTGGCGTTCTGTGCCATTTTAACTGCGCTCACTCAAATCACGGCTGCTTGGCATTTTGTTGGGTGTATGTTACATTGGTGGAGGAGAGCGTGTACGAATGCTTATATTCGAGAGCGTTCAGCTGTTACAGGGAATAAGGCTGTGTGTCCACAGACGCTCTTCTGAAAATGCTTTGGCTGCTGTGAAAGTGTAGCAAACACACTCGTCATCTGTTGCTGCTTTACAAGTGGGATGTGGTGATTGGTCACTGTTGGTATTTGCCCAACCCTTCCTCCACTGTGATTGGAGCGCTGCGTTTTACCCACCGTTGAACGTTCCATCCGCCTCGTCACGCTTCTGGCGTTTTTAAATACGTGGCGCTCCCATTCAAAACAATCGGAAAAGTACGCTAGCCTTTGCAGAAATACCGCTTTTGTGGACACACGGCCTTACCCATCGACAGAAGAGGAACGAGAATATAATAAATTCAGAATTCAGAAGTGCTATTTTAGTGTAATTAAGACGCTATTATATTTTTTACTGTAAATATTTATTTTAATATTTAGTATTAATAGATTTTTATTTAGAAGTCATTTTTGTTTTAATTTTAATAACCATTTTAGTCATTTTGTTGAGTTTTTGTAATTTTTATTAGGTTTAAGTCATTTCAGTTTTTATTGTAGTACATCAATATTTATTGTAGTACACCAAATTACTCAAAATGAAATCATTAAATAGATGTTGAAATATTCAAATAAATTATTAAATTCATAATAAAAATTGTATTAAAACAAAAATAATTTTTTAAAATTGACTAATTTTTAAATCACCCAAAAAATTATCTCTTTTTTTTATTTTAGCATTTGTTTGCGCTCATTTGATTTGTTTAATTGTTTCTGGATTGTTTTATATTTAAGCACAAGCTTGTGTAAAAAACTACATTTTAAATAAAAAAAAACTTGAGCAAAAAAATACTACATTTACATAAAAGGTACTTTTAGGAATTTGTTTGTTGATTTCATTAATTAAGTAGATATTTATGTTTTAATAACTGATCTATAACATTTAATAATTTATCTTTTTAAAAAAATATTTAAAAAACTGAAAAAAGAATTGTTTTTTTTAACTATAATAACCCTGTGATTAATTAAAAATGTAGAAAAGTTTAGAAAATAAAATAAGTTTGTTTTTTAAAATATTTAATTTTATTTTAATTAACTTTTTTGTTTTGTTTCAAGGAATGAAGATGTTTTGGCTAACTATAGACCATTTCACAAGATGTAAACAACACTGGTCCAGAAGCACTTCCTGTTTCAGTTTTTTAACACTACATAAAAGCTGGGATAAAATACAACCAACAGAACATTTAAAACTGAATCAAAAAGTTAAACAAACATCTTTAAGATGTTTTCTTTACATGTGAAATAAAGAAAACAGTTACAAACTGAAACAGGAAGTGTTTGTGGACCAGTGTTGTTTACATCTTGTGAAATGGTCTATAATAACCCTGAGATTCAGTAGAAGATTCCCAGATTCTCCTGACCGCGCTCCGGCACCGTTGGGTGGAAGGGGTGTTTAATGAATGCTTCTGGTTCTGGTTCTGGTTGTGACTCGGCTCTGGTGTCTCCGACAGGAGGAGGACCTCCCTCAGACCGAAGCCCAGATGGAGCCTGACCCGCAGAACCAGATCCAGGTCATGGAGGACGAGTTGGCTGCGAAGAGCATGGCCATAGAAGAGCTGAGCCGAGAGCTGGAGGAGATCCGGCGAGCGTTCGGGCCCGAAGGAGGGCAGCAGGTGTGTGTGCCCGTCCCGCTAACGACTCGTTGTTTTTGTTTGCTGTTTTTTTTTATATGCGTTATTCCAAATTTCCGCACAAGTTAAGTTTGCTACATAGCCACTCGGTCTGTAAACGTTTCAGAGACGCGCGTCCAGGGTTGGTGAAATGAAATGACGTGTCCGGTCTGTGTGTCCACAGCTGCCGGAGTTCGAGGAGGCGTTGAAACAGAGGGACGAGATCATCACGCAGCTCACCGCTAACATGCAGCAGGCGCGGGCCGAGAAGGAGGAAGTGATGCGGGAGTTCCTTCAGCTCACCGAGCAAAGCCAGAAACTACAGGTTCAGTTCCAACAGGTACCAGACGCGTCGCTACTGTTCCTGCGTGATGCTAACTACAATTTTAATGATACCATAATGATAACTACAATTTTAACGATAATTTTCAAAATAACTAACGATAACTATAACTGTAACGATAATTCTAAAAATAACTAACGATTACTATAACTGTAATGGTAATTAAAAACATAACTGTAACAATAACTAGAACTAATGATATTCTAATGATTCTAAATTCTAAAAATAACTTAACAATTACTATAACTGTAACAATAATTCTAAAAATAACTGTAACGATAATTCTTAAAATAATTAACGATAACTAAATTTAATGATAATTCTAAAAATAACTAACGATTACTATAACTGTAACGATAATTCTAAAAATAACTAATGAAAATTTTGAAAATAATTAAAGATAATTATAATGATAATTCTACAAATAATTGTAACGATAACTATAACTTTAACGATAATTCTAAAAAACTGTAACGATAGCTATAACTGTAACAATAATTCTAAAAATAACTGTTACGATAACTACAACTGTAACAATAATTTAAAAAAAACTATAACAATACTTCTAAAAATAACAGTAACGTTAATTCTAAAAAGAATTGTAATGATAACTGTAACGATAATTCTAAAAATAACTGTAACGATAACTATAACGATAATTCTAAAAATAATTATAATAACAAACTAATGTAATGATAACTAACTGTAACGATAATTGTAAAATAACTATAACGATAACTATTGATAACTAACGATAATGCTAAAAATAACTAACAATAACTTTAATTGTAACAATAACTATAACTAATGATAATTCTAAAAATAACTAACGATAACTATAACGTCTGAGGTTTACTGTAGTTATGTATTGTATTTGTCGATACCCTGAGTGTCTCGTTGTTCCTCCAGCTGCAGGCCGGGGAGATCCTGAGGAGCTCCAGCATCAGCTCCACCGCCTCAGATCTTCTCCAGGCCCGTCAGCAGATCACGCTTTACCAGGAGAAGATCACGCTGTACCAGCAGCAGCTCGACGAGAGGGAGGCGCAGGTCAAAGGTCACCAGGAGAAGATCACGCTGTACCAGCAGCAGCTCGACGAGAGGGAGGCGCAGGTCAAAGGTCACCAGGAGAAGATCATGCTGTACCAACAGCAGCTTGACGAGAGGGAGGCGCAGGTCAAAGGTCACCAGGAGAAGATCACGCTGTACCAGCAGCAGCTCGATGAGAGGGAGGCGCAGGTCAAAGGTCACCAGGAGAAGATCACGCTGTACCAGCAGCAGCTCGACGAGAGGGAGGCGCAGGTCAAAGGTCATCAGGAGAAGATCACGCTGTACCAGAAGCAGCTTGACGAGAGGGACGCGCAGGTCAGAGGTCACCAGGAGAAGCTAGAAGAGATGGATGCGCAGGTCAGAGGTCACCAGGAGAAGATCACTCTGTACCAGCAGCAGCTCGACGAGAGGGAGGTGCAGGTCAGAGGTCACCAGGAGAAGACACAGGAGCAGCTGATACTGATCACACAGCTTCAGGAGAGGCTGAGTGAAGCCGAGAGGGTGAGAGTTCACTGATGAACCGGCTCTCCAAATGCTTTGGTGGAAAAGGGGTAGTAGTGTTGTCAAAAGTACAATCTCGCAATTCTGAGAAAAAGTGAGAATTGTTAGAAAAATCGCAATTACCTTTTTTTTAATTTGATGACTGATTGTAACAATAAAAACCATAACGATGACTATGATTATAACGATAATTATAAAAATAGTTATAACGATGAAACGATGCCTGTGATTGTAACGATTATTATAACAATAGCTATAACGATGTCTATGATTGTAACAATAATTATAAAATAGCTATAACGATGAAACAATGTCTATGATTGTAACGATAATTATAAAAATAGCTATATCTATGAAACAATGACTATGATTGTAACGATAATTATAAAATAGCTATAACGATGAAATAATGTCAATGATTGTAACAATAATTATAAAAATAGCTATAACGATGATACGATGTATATGATTATAACGATAATTGTAAAAATAGCTATAACGATGAAACGATGTCTATGATTGTAACGATATTATAAAAATAGCTATAACGATTAAACGATGGATATGATTATAACGATAATTATAAAAATAGTTATAACGATGAAACGATGTCTATGATTGTAACGATATTATAAAAATAGCTATAACGATTAAACGATGGATATGATTATAACGATCATTATAAAAATAGTTATAACGATGAAACGATGCCTATGATTGTAACGATTATTATAAAAATAGCTATAACGATGTCTATGATTGTAACAATAATTATAAAAATAGCTATAACGATGATACGATGTATATGATTATAACGATAATTGTAAAAATAGCTATAACGATGAAACGATGTCTATGATTGTAACAATATTATAAAAATAGCTATAACGATTAAACGATTTATGATTATAACGATAATTTTAAAAATAGCTATAACAATGAAACGATTTATATGAATATAACGATCATTTTACAAATAGCTATAACGATGAAACAATGTCTATGATTGTTACGATTATTATAAAAATAAAGATGAAACGATGGATATGATTATTACGATAATTGTAAAAATAGCTATAACGATGAAACGATGTCTATGATTTATAACGATTATTATAAAAATAGCTCACTCCTTTTTTTATCCTCAAAAAGCCTAAACACTCTCAATAATCAAGCCGTGTGAAATTTCCGAGAACAATGATGTCATTTTGCTCATGCTCCGCCTACGACCGCTGACACACTGTCTCGTATTAGCATTTTTGCTATATTAGCATATTTGCTAGATGTTTTTGAGGAGGTAAAAGGTTGTTGTTTTACACAATAATTTAGGTGTTTTAACCAAAGTATGTTAAAAACTTTACATGAAGACCCTAAAGACTCACACCAACTTGTGGAAAATGGGCATCCGACGACACCTTTTAGAAAAAACGAACGATTAACTGTGTGAAAAACCCTCTGACTGAATGGTCTCAGTTTTTGTCTATAAAATTAAATGCTACTTGTTTGAAATAAAAACATGCCGTTTTCTCTGTCATCAGTTCCGCACGCAATCCGAAGAATCGTCTGCGCTGAGTTTACGAGATAAGGACTTGCTGAACACCGAACATCATCAGCATCAGCAGTCGATAGCGCAACTTCAGGATCAGCTTCTGACCAGCAAACAACAGGCGGAAGAAGCGAACAGGCGTTTGTCAGCGAAAGCCCAAGAGCTGGACATCTGCGAACGAGAGCTGACCGTGTCCAGGCAGAAGGAGCGCATGTCTTCGGGAGAAATCCTGCAGCTCATGAAAACCGTGGAGGATCTTCAGCAGCGCTGCCATCATCACGGCAGCCAATCAGAGCGCGACACGCTGCGAGCCGAACTCGACGAGATGTACGGGGAGCAGATCGTGGCCATGAAACACGAGCTCCGGGTTCAACACGCGGCCGAAGTGGACCGAATCCGAGAGCAAAGTCGCGCCGAAGTGGAGAAAATCGTTCAGGAGCACCAATCCGAGATTGAGAAGTTCAAAGGTCAGGTGTTTCAGAGCAACGTCCTGAACGTGAGGGTCATCGAGCTCCAGCAGAAGCTGCAGGAGACGCTAGTGCTACGAGAGAAAGCGGAGCAGGAGTTAGCGCGGATGAGTGGAGAGAAACTCAGTCTGGCGCATCAAGTGGAGCGTCTACACAACGAGTTGCAGAGCGTGAGGTCAGAGGTCGGTGAGGTGCAGCGCCTACGTGACGCGCTTGATGCTGCGCAGGCGGCTAACGTCGAACTCGAGGTCAAACACGAATCAGAGATTACGAACTATAAGATTAAACTCGACATGCTAGAGCGGGAAAAAGACGCGGTGTTGGATCGCATGGCCGAGTCGCAGGAATCTGAACTGGAGCGACTCCGAACGCAACTCTTGTTCAGCCACGAGGAAGAGCTCTCCCGACTCCGCGACGACCTTCAGCGGGAAGGCCAGCTCAACGTGCAGAACCTGCGGGACGAGATGAGCGTGAGACACCGTGAGGCTATCGACGGCTACGAGGACAAGCTAGCGTCGGCGGAGAGCGAGAGAGTCGCGCTGCTTCAGGCGCTCAAACACAGCGAGGAAAGCGGAACCTCAGAGGAGCTCGAGAGACGGAGACAGAGCGAAATCAACAATCTCCTGGAGCAGGTCAACAAGCTAACGCTGGAGAACGAGCAGGCGTCCGCGCGACTCGAGGAGCTTCAGGACGAGATCGACACGCAGAGGAACACCTTCTCCTTCGCCGAGAGGAACTTCCAGGTGAACTTCCAGGAGCTGAAGGACGAGTACGTGTTCACGGCTAACGCTAAAGCACAGCTAGAGGAGCGCCTGATCAGAGACGCCGAGGAGTTCGAGAAGAAACTCGCCGAGATGCGAACGAGACGCGACGAGGCGGACGGGAGCGAGAAACACACGGCCGAGCTGATGGAGAAGCTCGAGGCGGTCGAGAAAGAGAAGGAGAGCTTAGCCGAGCGGCTCTCGCTAGCGGAAGCGGATGCTAAACGCCTGGCGGACGAGCTGGAGCTGAGAAATAAAGCGCTGGTTCGGGACTGCAGTGTTTCTGGTGGGCTGGAGACGCATCACACACACACCAGATCAGGGAGGGAGAGAGAGACGCCTGCGAGTACTACAGCGAGCCGGCTCGCTCCACACACACACGCACACACTCGCGAGGAGCAGCTCGCGGTCTCCTTCAGCCTCACGCAGCAGGTAAGCGACATGCTACCGCTTCATGATGATTAAACGGAGCGCTCGTGATGCAACAGTTGGTTTAGAAAGCTGCCGTTTTATCGGTAGACGGTCTGGGAATTATATATCTGTGCAGAACTGTGGGAGGAATCGAGGGCACTTAATGCGAGCGAGAAAGAACGAGGGATTATTGCGGTTCGGACAGAGAGCAGGGGGAGCGAGGGGCGAGAGAGATTGTGCTATAGCAGAGAGAGAGAGAGACAGATGAGCTTTATTCTCCTTGTGTGTGAACACTCTTTGATCTCAGCAGCTCTGATGGAAAAGCTCTTCATTTACACTTTCTCTAAAGACCATTTATGGGTGAATCTCTCTAAAACAGACGCAGGTCACATGCCCCCTGAAAGCGGAAGAAAAGAGATGTTCGTTTGCTCGTTTCCATCGCACATTAAAAGGCTTTTTGCTATGTTATGGTATTTGGAATTTTAATTACAATTAAGCACATGTGCACAATTATCATTATCCTAATGTGGTGGATGAGTTTGATTTAATTCTACCGTAAACAAATTCTCATTAGTCAAGTAATTATTGCTGGTTTTTAATTAATTCAGCTTGAATTAACCGATACATTACCATGATGTGGTTTAACGAGTTTCTTCACATTGAATGATTTTTTTGTTTTGTTTTGTTGCAAATTAATGTCACATGGCAACAAATCATAATGGCCCTTAAATAGGATTAGTTGCTTTAAATTGGCTTCTTTTCTTTTTCTTGAACCAATTGTTTTGTGGTCCTTTATCCTAAATATTTAGCAAATGACCGTTGTTCTGATCGACTAACATCTGCATATTGATGTAATTTACATGACTATACTTCAGTGAAGTTTCTGAACACTGGTGTTTATGTAAATGTGGGTGGCATATGCTAATGAGCTCATGCATGTGACGTCGTATGCTAATGAGCTCATGCATTTGATGTCGTAATCATGCAGCTTTCTGATTGAGTTTGTTTTTAATACGAGTCACGTGTTGCTAGATTTGATGCTCCGTCGTCCTCACCTACAGGACGGTTGTGTGTTCATGAGTTAAACTCTCTCATGACGTGTGTGTGACGTGTGTGTGTGTGTGTGTGTGTGTGTGTGTTCTGCAGCATGAGACGGGAGATGCTCAGGTCGATGGAGACGCTGTCACAGCTTCGCGTGTGATTCTGCCACTGGAAATGGACGGCGCTGAGCATGTAAGTAATTGTCTGTCTGTGCACATCAAACTCGTGCTGTTCTTCATCTTATAGATGCAGCTGAGCAGTTTAGGAGACTTACACTGAAAGAAATGGTTCATGATGTACTTTGAAATAGAGCTGTGCGACTAAAAGTTAAAACACCCACATGATCCTAGTCCTAAATGACAGTGATTCGGCTATCAAACCTATTATCCCCGATCACAGTGAAGATGTGCGTTCTGACCCAGAGAGCTTTCCTTTTTTCTTTTACTTTAAGGATTAGTTAACCTAGAATAAGTTTTGTTATTAAGTATTGATAATTGTGACATTTCACCGAATTTAACGTTACTCGCATCATAAAATAAGAGTTTGATCATATCACCAGCCTATTATAATCTTGATTTCAATATTGAGCAAAATAATTGTGATTTATAATATATGTTTTAAAAAAGAAGACAATTAACAGTCCACCTGAGGGCGCCACAGCCAGTCGACCATTTTAAAAAAGGCTTAAAAACTTTCTTATTTAGAAAAAGCTTCTTTTAATCTAGAATTTTCACTTTTTATGTTATCTTATTCTGCTCATTTTACGCTTGCTGTAGCACTTTGAGATCTGTTCGCAAATGAAAAGTGCTTTATAAATTAAAGGTATTATTATTATTATTATTAACATTTTGTCAGAACCTCTAGTAACTTGCATGTTTTTTAGTTGTTTGTTCAGAATCAGGATCTCCGTTTACCCAGAATCCTTCAGCTCTTCTTTGAAATAAGTCTCACTCAGAAATTGCTAGTATATTAAACAAATATTTACAAAGAATCAGCAAGTGACACATTGAATATAACCTGATTTTTCTTTAAAATTTTGAAATTAAAGACTTCTCGTAAAACGTGCCCCGATAACCTTTTCTCCAGAGTCTGTCGACGTGTCCGGAGTGTGTGTGTGCGTCTCAGACTGCTCTTGAGAGCTATTAGCTGAATTTGGCTTTCGGTATTAGCGTGATAGCTGTGACATTTATCAAACGCCTGCTATTAAAGCATCGCCGGTATTTCCTGTGAATAAACGGGCCGGAGAGTTTTCTCTGATTTTAATTGATTCTCGATCTCCGTATTCCTGTGATGGTCATTAAAATGCTTCATCTGTGCCTGTAGCGATCGTCATCACATCAATCCGTACAGGACTCTTTGTGTCTCGGATAAAAGAGCCTCTCAGTCTCATGATATGCTAAACCACAGATGTGTGTGTGTGTGATGGGCTCATCTGAACTCTTCTCTCAAATGATTGTTCCAGATAAAGACTCGCATGATGTCCAGGCGATACCGCACACTGATTATGATGTGAGATCAGGAGCTCCAAACAGTTTTTGCAGAAATACTGATTGTTTCCAAGCAGGTTTTCCTGCTGCCTTTTCTCTGCCCGGCCTCTCGTCATTGGTCGGTCAAACAGAAAGGCCCGCCCCCAGAAAATAACGTTTCATCCACTTACACTGCCGTTGAAATGTTTGGGATCGGTAGGATTTACATTTATTTGATTAGAAACACCCTTCTTAAATATATTCAAAATAACCGTTCTCTATGTGAATATCCAGTAAAGTGTAATTTATTCCTGAGTTTATCATCATTACTCCAGTCTTCAGTGTCACATGATCCTCCAGAAATCACTCTAATATGAGGATCTGATGATCAACACACATTTATGATGATTATTATCAGTGTTGGAAACTGTTTTTCAGGATTCTTTGATGAATACAAAGTTCAAGAGAACAGCATTTATTTGAAATAAAGTCTTTTGTAACATTATAAGTGTCTTTACCGTCACTTTTGATCAATTTAATGAGACCTTGGTGAATAAAAGTATTAATTTCTTTACCCCAAACTTTTGAACGTGAGTGTATATCTGTCTCTAATGTATTTCAGCATCATCAATATGTACATATTTAATTCACTGTGTGTAGGATGAGTGCCGTCTGCAGTTGGAGGCTCAGCGCATCAGTCTCTCGCAGATCCACGCGGCGCAGCTGGAGCTGCTCACGGACACACACGAGCAGGAGCTGCGCAGTCGAGAGCCGGAGCAACAGGGCCTCGGTGGTCCGTCCGCAGGTCAGTCGACATGAAACGAGCCCCGGTGTCTCAGATCTATTATTAATAGACCCTTCAACATGAAAGAGAGAGAGACACTGTGAAACGGCTCTGTTTAAAAATGGCTGTATGTGATTTCTGCTAACCCATGTGATGGTAATGTTATAAATTAGGGATTCACAAACGTTGTTTTGTCAGCCGACCCCCTTTGAGTCCCCCTGAGATTTGAAATTTCAATCATTTAGCAACACATTTGTGTTCATGGACTGCAGTACCGATCTCGACCACTAGTCATTCTTACAGCCTGCACCCTTAAAGGAGTAGTTCACTTTTGAAAAAACTGATAATTTACTCACCCCCGTGTCATCCAAGATGTCCATGTCTTTCTTTCTTCAGTGGAAAAGAAATTAAGGTTTTTGATGAAAACATTCCAGGATTTTTCTCCATATAATGGACTTCAATGGGGTCCAAACGGTTCAAGGTCTAAAAGACAGTTTCAGATGCAGCTTCAAATGTCTTTAAACGACACCAGACGATGAATAAGGGTCTTATCATGCGAAACGATCGCTTATTTCAAAACTTATTCCAAAAATGTAACTTTTCTAAGGACAAATGCTAGCCTTGCTCTATTCTGTGAGGCGCGTTTGCAACGTCACGTAATTATGTTCAAAAGGTCACGGGCGACGTAGCCGGAAGTACAGAATCAAAATCGTCCGACATCGTTGTTTTACCTTTTAATTCCTTTTTTGGTAAACGGCGTTTGAGTTAGTTTGCACGTTCAACTTGGAAACACTGACTCTGTACTTCCGGCTACGTCGCCCGTGACCTTTTGAACGTAATTACGTATTACGTGACGTATTTGTCACGTATTTGGACCGTATTTGTTCTGGTCCGGCAGAGCCGAGCGAGCCGACGGCCCCGCAGCTGAAGGCGGAGTTTCAGGAGAGTTGGGCTCAGCTGGAGGAGACTCACCGACGCGAGATCGAGCGGCTGAAGCTCTTCTACCAGCAGCAGAAGCAGGAGACGCAGGAGCGCTTCACCGCTGAGATCCTCCTCCTCCAGCAGAGACTGCAGGAGCTCTCCGGCGCCGAGGACATCTGCAGGTGAGCCCTCGTCATCATCTCTGGTGCACAGTCAGGCTCTGAGCCTAAACATCACGCAGTACAGTAACACACACTTCCATCAGCTCCCAATCTGACCACTCATAATCCATATACTACCCCTTTAATGATTAAATGTAAATTAATTGTACATTAAATATTATTTTAACTTTTAATTAGGTTAAAAAATGGCTTTATAAAGTAAAAAATGCCCATAAAAGTTAAAAATCAATGTAAACTTGTTGGAAAAGATAATTTCTGTCACGGCTGTGAACTGGCCAGAGTAGGGAGAATATGAAAACTTCATGAGTCAGCTGTTAATGAGTCCAGTAGAATTACACACTCAGCCAAATATCGTATAATTATAGTTATCGATAAAAACCCAGAGAATATAAAGATATCATTTTTTTTTCATGTAAGCAACATCAGAGAACCGTGAGCGTGAAAGTTATTGAGACTCTCAATCTAAGGGGTTCATCTGAGTCGGACAGATCGTTTGCGATGGACTCTTCCTGTATTGATTGTATTAATTAAAGTCAGAGTTTCTCTGTCTGGGGATTTTAACGAAGGCCAGGAACTCCACTTGCTGTCAGTTTGATATTTACACACTAAAGGCTGAAAACCAGAGGCCTCTTGGGTCATAACTCAACACTTCCAGCGCCTGTTCTTTCTAGTTTGTCACATAATTTATTTGTTATTATTCTTGATATTTATTTATAATATATTGTTATCCTCCTGTCATCGTATGAAGTTTATAAATGTATTTGTGTCTTATTTTTGTCAGTGATTCCCAAGCGAATTGAACTAACAAGTTCCCCTGAGATTCAGTTCATATTTCAATCATTTAAAAACACGTTCACGGTTCACTGATGAGGGTTAATGATCACACGACAGATAAACAAATAAAATGAGTGCTGGGTAACGATTAATCATATACAAAGTTTGTGTTCACATAATATATGTGTGTGCTTTGTATACTTAAATAATATATACTTATACTTTTATATGTATAAATACACACACATGCATGTATATATTTAAGAAATATAATGTATATACTGGATACATATGTATACATATAATAGATCATTTTGCAAGATGTAAACAACACTAGTCCACAAACACTTCCTGTTTCAGTTTGTAACTGTTTTCTTTATTTCACATGTAAACAAAAAATCTTAAAGATGTTTGTTTAACTTTTTTATTCAGTTTTAAATGTTCTGTTGGTTGTATTTTATCCCAGCTTTTATGTAGTGTTAAAAAACTGAAACAGGGAGTGCTTCTGGACCAGTGTTGTTTACATCTTGCAAAATGGTCTATATATATATATATATATATATAAAAACACATTTTTATTAAATATACTGTATGTATGTGTGTGTATTTACATATACAAAATAAGTATACACAGTACACACACACACACACATTATGTGAACACAAACTTTTATTTTGTAATCTCTTTAGTAAGTCATCATGAGCTCATTCACTCTTAAACGTCCTGCCATTCCCTCACAAACTCTGGGATATGATTGAGGTCCATGTTTCTGCTGATATTCACTCAGTGTGTGTGTGTGTGTGTGTTCCTCCCAGCGTGCCGAGTGCCAGTGTGCCCCTGACCGGAGACGAGCGAGCTGAACAGGTCAGTCTAACCTCAGAGTTTCTCTGTGATTCACTGTGAAGTCCGTCCGTGCGAGCCGCCCTACATCTCGGAGCCGAGCAGTCAGGGTGTTACGCAACACCACCTCACGCATGAGCGGACATCTCACACACACTCTCACGTGACTCTGTGATCGTCTCTCAGGACGAGGAGCGTGTCTCTGTGATCGCTGGGTCAGGTCTGTGGTGTGAGCTGCAGGCCGGTCAGGAAGCCCCAGGCGAGAGCTGGCGTGAGGAGCAGACGGATCGGGATCAGGAGCGTCGACCCGGATCTCCTCCCGGACAGGAGAAACACCAGCAGGAGCAGCTGGAGGAGGAGATCGCGAAGGTGCTTTGTTTAAAATGTGCCTTGAATCGGCAGTCTTGATGAGTTTGATCTCGATAGCTTGTCTTGAATGAGGGCTTGATGATGTCGTGTGTGTGTCAGGTGATCGTGCAGATGTCGGTGGAGTTCGCCCAGCAGACCGAACACACACGCATCAGCAAACAGGCCAGAGAGACGAGCACCGCTGTGCAGACGAACAGAGATGAGGAGGCCGAGGTGAGCTGTGTGTGCGTGTATGTGTGTGAGATGGGTAGGTTAGTGTGTGTGTGTGTGTGAGTGTGTGAGATGGGTAGGTTTAGATGTCCCCGTTTAGATAGCTAAGTAAACGTGAGTGTGTGTGGTATTTTATATTGCACACCAGTACTGTGTGTGTGTGTGTGTGTTTACCGTCCTCCTCCACCAGGTGGCGTCTGTCACCTTACAAACCTTTCTATCTTTCCTCTCAGGTGCAGCTGTTGCTATGGCAGCAGTGAAAGCCCCGTCTGGTGTGTGTGTGTGTTTGTGTTTGACTCTGTGTGTTCGCTGCGCTCGGCCTGACAAACGCACCTCAATAGAAAGACAGTTTGAAAGAGTTTGAGCTTCAATGACGGGCTTCTTATACGCCATCTCTTTTCTGCCTGTGCATAAACTCCAGAAGGAAGAGGAGGAGGAAGAGGAAGAAGAGGAGAAGGAGGTGATAAAGGGCAAAGGTCATGGAAGGAGCGTGACATCACAGTCATCTGACCCAGAGCTCGCATCTGATGACATCATCACAGAGCGGTGAGGAATAATTAGAGCTCATGAAGAAGTTCTGTGACGTCGTTAGAACTGATGGATTTACAAACATACAGATGGATAGATGGATAGATGGATAGATAGATAGATAGATAGATAGATAGATAGATAGATAGACACAGACAGATAGACAGATAGATAGATAGACAGATGGATGGATAGACAGATGGATGAATAGATTGACGGATAGATAGACAGATAGATAGATTGATAGATGGATAGATGGATAGATAGATAGACAGATAGACAGATAGACAGACAGATAGACAGATAGATAGATAGATAGATAGACAGATAGACAGATAGACAGACAGATAGACAGATAGATAGATAGATAGATAGATAGACAGATGGATGGATAGATAGATAGACGGATAGATAGACGGATAGAGAGATAGAGAGATAGATAGATGGATAGATGGATAGATGGATAGATAGATAGATAGATAGATAGATAGATAGATAGATAGATAGATAGATAGATAGACACACACACCTAGATCTCTGTGTCATCAGTGTTGTTCTCCTCAGGGATCTGCTGCGTGAGGCGAACGCTCGTCTGGTTCAGGTTCTGCTGGAGGTGCTGAAGACCACAGCGGCCGCGGAGGAGACCATCAGCCATGTGGAGGCCATGCTGGAGTCCAGTCCGGGTCACATGACCCCAGCGGAGCGGGTCAGACCGGGACCTGCTGGAGGTCAGACACATCTCACCCTTTCACCTGTTCATTTGCCCTTTTTTTCATTCTAAATCATCAGGAATCAACAATGACGTCGCTTCATAATAAATGTCAGTCACACATTAGCTGTGTTTCCACCGCGGGCCAGTGCGAGCAGGGCTTTAAGCGGGCGGGTGGGCGGGGCTAATAGCCTCGGACCTGGAGCACCGAGCACAAAACATGCTGCGTTTCCACCGTCGGGCCGCAGCGCTTCACTAAACACACCTGCAACTCACACACACACACATCATTTCACCAACAAACGGAAGTTTATCAGAAATAAATCAGTGGAAACAGCGAGATCGCAAGCGAACATGATAAAAGCGTTGGTTTGCTGGCATAACTGGAATATTTAAAACCCAAGCGCTGATGTTTCTCCACAGGTTTACAATTAAAAAGATCATAATGAATTATGATGCGTCAATATTGCACATTAGTCACACAGAAATAAAGTGGTTTACTGTTATTTCTCAAAAGAACGAAAGAGGAGCGCACTTATTCAGCCGCGTATGTTTCTGTTTATTTCCTCACAGCACATTACATTTACATCACATTTAAGAAGAACGATCATTAATACAAATATGCCACCAAAACATCCGCCGAGGAGCTTTAGCATCTCCCCAGTGCAGTGACATCATCAGCCAGAGAATACCGCTTTAGTTACGGACACATGCGGAGCTAAATATGATATCAGGCGGTCCGGTATAAAGACACGAGACGCACACAATACTAACATGCTTTGTCTGATTTCTTCAAGCAGTCATGTTTAGCATGTTTATGGTGATGGGTACATAAATATTATGTAAATGTGATCAGAATCCACATCGGATCACAAACAGAAGGCTTTCAGACATGAAAGAGTTTCAGCTGAAATGTTGTCGTGCGGTTTAGTAAAGATTTAAAAAAGCATGTGACCCTAAAGTTGATCAAAGTGGGTTAATAACAGATGACAGGACCGTTTAAATGATATGTAGGAACCAGTGAAGCCACAGCGGATCCTGTCTGTCTCGTTTGTCCCTCTCTGTTGACTCATTGTCTTTGCATAGAGATGTTTTGTGTACTGTTGAGGCGAGGTCATGTGACCGGTGCTAGGGTGTGTTAAGGGCCGTCTCGTGTCGTGTGATCGACTGCTCCTGTAACTCGACACCCAAAACTGTCTCTTTGTGATTTCATCCATTCTTCTGCTCGTCTTCTGTATCTTATGTCTCACCAAAAACATCATTTGCAAACCATATCATGCTTTATTAGTGATAGCCAAACTATAGCGTGATTTAAACGCCTCCGGGAATCAAAATGTACATTTTTTTTTAGCTTTCAGAATTAAAATGTTAGCCTTAAAGGGATTGTTCATGTTTTAGCTTACCTCAAGGGCATCCAAGAGTAGTTTCAATTTTGATATTTGATATTTTATATACGTCAAACCGGTGTTGTCTGTCAGTCATATAATGCAGGTCTATGGTCACCACCTCAAAGAGCAGCACAGAGAAGTCCAAATTAAACATGATTTAATGACTCGTACATGTAAGTACACATTGATGGCCTAAGACACAAAACGAGCAGAAAACGAACAGTATTTATATCATTTTTACCTCAGATCACTTGGACATGTACGATATAAACGATATAAATATAACGATATCTCCTCTGTCCCGTACACAGACACTGATGACGTCAGCATGTTTTCAGCGGAGGCCGATGAAGGGCTGGAGATGAAAATCCCGGGGGCGGGGCTTCTGTATCAGGGGGCGTGGCTTCAGCTACAGGGGGCGGAGCTCCAGCTGGAGAGGGAGGAGTTTCTGATGAGCATCAGCTCACGCTTGCAGAGCGCCGTAGAGAAGCTGCTCATCGCCATCACTGACACCAGCTCTCAGGTACGGCAAGCACAGAGAGACAAAACTAACGTTCGAATCAAATCATCATATTAGAATGATTTCTGAAGGATCATGTGACACTGAAGGCTGGAGTGAAAATTCATCTTTTTACTGTAATATTCACATAGAAAAACAGCCATTGGAGTAATATTTCACAGTTTTTGATGTGATGAAATATGATATATATTCTGTGTTTTTGATTAAATAAATATAGCCAACAGAAGAGGCTCTTTCCACACATTTAAAAATAGAAGTAATTATCAGTCAAGTCACTATTATTTATACAACGCTTTTTACAGTACAGTGTTTCAGAGCAGCTTTACAGTGATAACATGAAAATAATGCTACAAAGTTTGTTTTAGAAGGAAATAGCATCATCGTCCAGATTAAGTAAGTTCAGTGATGCTTCAATTTTGTTGTAAAAAAGTTTTTTATTTAATTTTAATTAAATTTATTTAATTTTATATATATACGTATATAGCCGCTCTGGAGAAACCGTGATGTCATCGTCAGCTCAGTCCAGTTCTCATATAATGCTGTCGGTGCAGGAGATCAATAATATTACATTAAATGTCTGTTGTAATAGTTTCTGAAGCAGGATTAGCTCATGTTTAGATCGTAGTTGCTTAAACACATCGTCTTTGGATCATTAACTAACACTGCTGGTTATATCAGATGAGTGAACGCTTCCCATGAGGCAACAGTGCTCAAGCTCACAGGACACAGTGGGCGGAGCCTCTAGATAACAGCTGATTTGCATAATGCTTTGGTCTCCGTGGCAGCAGGTTAACATGCGTAAAGCTGAGTGTGTGTGTGTGAAGTAAAGCGAAACCCTCTTTCCCAGTAGTTTATGTTGGCTTCGCTCTGATCATCACTTCCTGCCAGAGATTAATATCTTGACTGCCGAATGTGGTGATATTGGTATTTTATGCCACAGATTTAAAGATCGGATCAGATCCTGTTCGACTTGAAATGTGAGCAAATGAGAATTCGGGATTTATTTTCCACTCTGGGATTTAGTTTAGAAAAAAAACAGTGTAAAAACTGTAAAAAATAATTAGATTTAAATAAATAAATTACAATAATATTAAAATGAATAAAAAATAGATACAATACAGATAAATGAGTATAGATTAAAATGAATAACATAGATTAACAAATAACCGATTAAAATAAAAATGTTATTAGTAAATTAATAAAATAATACATTTAGATCAAAATCATCAAATAAATAATATACAGTGCTTTAGTTATTAAATATATATATAAATAATAGGTTAATAAAATAATATAGATATGAAAATCAAAATTTTAATGAAAAAAATAATTGTTTATATCAGTAAATAAATAATAAAATAAATGCAAATAAGTTAATAAAATAAATAACAAATGTTAGATTAATAAAAAAAATATTCATAAATTAATCAAATAAACAATAAAAGATAAAACGTAAGTGTGTGTGTGCTCGGCTCTGATGGAGCGCTCATGAGTCCAGGTCTGTGTAATGAGTGTTAGCGCTCGGCTCTGATGGGGAGTTGATCATGTAATGGCTTGCTCAGGAATGAAGATAGACGGCGAGGCGGCGGTGGGAGGAGAAGTTAATCAATAGTGTAGTCATCATGGAGACTGAAGAGAAAATAATTACTCCAACCAAACAAAATTTATACGTGTTTAAAGGTCTCGTTCTCAGTTATGAGGCCCAGGAATCTGGTCGGACAGGCTGGGGAGGGTGTGTGTGTGTGTGTGTGTGTGTGTGTTCACTCACCTGCAGATCGTGTGACTCCACCTTTACTGACGTCTCTCACACATGTTCACTAATCAGGAAGTGGGATCGAGAGAGAGAGAGAGAGAGAGAGAGAGAGAGGATCTCCCCCCGGAGCGCTGCTATTCTCTGTTCTCACTTGCTAATGAGGCCCTGCCTTTTCCCAGCGGATCGTTGCCACGGAAGCATGGAATTGTTAATGAGTTTCCAGCAGGAGTAACCGAGGGAAAGTGAACGAGAGTCCTGCTGTTTTACAACTCTCCTGTTTGGATCTCTCGGCTACAGGTTGCTCTGAGTGTTGAGATCACTGGGATTGTTTAGGATTTGGGGATTAGTCGCAGCTCTGTCACTGGGATTTTTGGGGGATTTGACCTGCCATGCGAAATCTGTCGTGTGTGTTTACCAACACGGAGACTCCTCCGTCACACACTCGCCCGTCGCTCGCCGATTAGCCTCAGACGTCTCTGCTTTAGGATCAGGCGCGATGGATTCCTATCGGACGTTTTGGGATTCCCACTTTGTGAAGGACAGCTGGCTGGACAGTCAGGATCAGGATATTTACGAGGTGGAGTCTCGTATCCCGCTCCCGAGACCCTTCCCGCTCTCTCACCTGCTCCACGAGAAGAACGCCGTGGTGGTGCACACACAGATCTCACACGTCAACCGGCGCGACAACGGCCACCTGCTCAAAGTCGTCTCCAAGATCTCGCTTCCCACTCCCCCGTATACAGTAAGTGTGTGTGTGTGAGGTCACCAGGAGATCGAGTTCGACCTTTGGGAATCATGCGGAGGAAGGTTTTATAGGCGTTCAGTGTCTACATGGTTAGATAAGAGCTTTTGTACACGTTGACTTGCAGTGTAATGAGATTCCAGGGTGTGTTTCGGTGTGTATGAAGTGTTTTGTGTGTGTAACACGAGATCAGTCTCGCTGTCGTGTTTTTATAAAGTCCTTTTGTCGAAGCTTCTCGCTCTTCAACCACATCAAGCACTCTGAGAGGTGTATAGGAAGATTTGAGCATTGTGTGTGTGTGTGTGTGTGAGACACCAGTGGTCAAGCGCTCGCGTCTCTGCTCTCCAGAAGCCTTCAGTAGACCCAAACACAGCGACACACTGATGTTCACTGTCAGACGAGGGATGCGTTCTGCTCGTGAAACACATATGTTGGCTTTATCATTTTAAAGATATTTTAAGTTAATTTCACACACTTCTACAATTATTGATATCTCTTTCAAGTCTTGCACTTGAATGGCCAAATCCCCCCAGAGGTCCGCATGTCCGTGATGAGCATCCCGCAGACGTGCACTGTTCTCCTTCAGGGAGTGTATAGACCTTATGTAGCGGCCTCATATTCCTGCTCTCTGCTAGTACTGCTAATCAAACGAAACACACATATGTCACTCACAGATCTGGACTGGATATCTTCTGTAAATTTAACAAGGATAAATCTTTATTTACACAGCAAAATATACTTTATTCAGTTTCTGTCCCTGGAAACTAACGTGAAAGAGCACGGTTTATTTATGCGTATCTTTGCTCTATTGTATATATCTGTGCTTTTGCTTGTAGTTGGGTTATTTGTTCTTATTTTCTTTATTTTATGTAGTAAAGTGTAATTTATTCCTGTGATCTTTATCATCATTACTCCAGTCCTCAGTGTCACATGAT
Source organism: Pimephales promelas (assembly GCF_016745375.1). Next base: position 578,838 of record NW_024121128.1, read on the forward strand.
CCTCCAGAAATCACTCTAATATGAGGATCTGATGATCAACAAGTTGAAAACATATTTCATATTTGTGTGTAAACTGTGGTACATTTAGTTTTTCAGGATTCTTTGATGAATCGAAAGTTAAAGAACTGCATTAATTTAAAACAGAATCTAAATGTCACTTTTGATCAGTCGAGTGTGTCTTTGCTGATTATAAGTATGAATATCTGACGCCTGATTTATGAACAGAAGTGTGTGTATCAGTTTTATTGTAAGGTCTATATTCTGAAAACGAGCTTCACATGTTCCATATTGCTAATTAACCATCATGCATCATCTTTTCCTTTCTGGTAATTCTAGAGATAATCACTCAGAGTGTTTATCATGATGCTGTTTTGGGTAATTGCACACAGTACTGTAATAAACACATCCCTGCTCCTCCAACGAGCTCAGAAGATCATAACGAGACTAACGAAGTGATGAATGCTCGTTACTGTAATCACTCCTGCAACTCTTCAATCGCTGTTTCTAGGGTTGGGTAATAAATATCGATTTCTCGATATTAATCGATTCTCATTTTTACGAACCGATATCGATTCTTAAATCTCAAGAATCGATTAGTCATCCTGTTTCATTTGAATGAATGGGACATTGTATCGCGGCTGCGCGCATCTAAAAAATCGCAATAATCTTTGTCCTTTGTTACTATTGATATGAAACAAAGTCTGAATTTTCTAATTACGTCCATTTTCTTTAGAAATTCAGAAACATAAATAGCGTTTTGTCGCTGTGGCGTGAGATCGCTCTGGAGAAGCAGCAGCGCTGATCTCTCTTCCGGCTTAATAATACCAGTCACAGCGCCAAATAAACATGAATGAGCATCTGAAAGTGTGTTAAAGATCGAGTACAACTTATCCAAATCCGGATCATGTCACATTGATTCGCTCAATCAGCGTTTCAACCGTGGAAAGACGTCGTCTTACTTATTTATTGTCATATTTACCTCAGAAAACCCACATAAACTCGTTAGTCAGCTAGAAAAATAACTCCAGAGAGGAGCATTTTGCTAAATATATACACCATATTACATATGCATTATAATCTTAATGTTCTTCGATATTTAATGCATATTTGAATAAATCTGGCAAGTTTTTATGACAGCCACCATTTAAATGTTTATATTTCATATAATCTTCTTATTATAAAAATAAATAAAAGTGTAATTTAAGTGTTTGTATAGCTACAAAACAGGTCATTATTACCTTCATAGGCTAATGACGTCTCCCATAGTTTACAGCGTTAGTTAAGAGATTTGATTTCCTTGAGAAAATTTGAACTGATATCCAAAATAATCAATATTGAATTGAATCGGAATCGAAACCGAATCGAATTGCAAGCTTGTGAATCAAAATCGAATCGAATTGTGAAATTTGTGTCAATACGCCTTATTCACAGCAGCGCCATCTTTGATTTTTAATGAGAATGAAAGCGAGGCTGTGAGGGATAGACTTGCATCTCTTCAATGGGCTGTACTGCTATTTAATGTGTTTTCGGATTGTTCTGCTCATGAAACACTGGAAAAATATCTTTCCAAGACATTTCAGTTGACAAAAAACTCCCGACAATATAAGCTGAGGAAAATTGTAAGTAATCTAGGAGCTTTATTCAGCTTTTTACAGCGGATGCCATTGGAAACACGGTAAGTCTATCCCTCACAGCCTCACTTTCATACCTGTCATGGCGCTGCTCTGAATAAGGTCTATACAGTACAGTAGATGTACTATTACAGTACATGGCTCTCACGTCTGATTACTACAGGCATATTTGTTATTACATTTTATATCTCATATATTCATATTAAAAAATGTTTGTATTGCATTTAGACGCATTATTTAATCTGAAGCACTGGTTTGAGTGTGTTTGCCCATTCGTGATGTGTGTGTGTGTCTCAGCTGGAACACGCGCGGATCACGCAGACGGAGCTCATGAGGGAGAAGTTCAGGCATAACGAGGAGATGGAGGAGCTTCTGCGCCGACAAGAGGAGCTTCAGGAGCGAGTGTGTGAGGAGAACCGAGCGAGAGAACAACTGGCACTGGAGCTGCACAGGGCTGAAGGTGTGTGTGTGTGTGTGTGTGTGTGTGTGTGTGTGAGGAGAACCGAGCGAGAGAACAACTGGCACTGGAGCTGCACAGGGCTGAAGGTGTGTGTGTGTGTGTGTGTGTGTGTGTGTGTGTGTGTGTGTGAGAGGAGAACCGAACGACTGGCTCTGGAGATGCACAGGGCTGAAGGTGTGTGTCTGTGAGTGTGTGTGTGAGTGTCTGTGTGTGTGTATTTGAGGATGTGAAGAGGATCCGTGTGTGTTGGCAGAAGGTGAGTGTGTGAAAGAGGTGTGTGGTGTTTGTGTGTACACAGTGTGTATCATAACCCGTCATGTCCGTGTGAAGCTGTTCATCCAAACCCTGTTCAGGAACACCGATGTAAAACAGGGGTCAAGTTTCCGCTCTTCTGGAGAACATCAGGACAGATGATTGATTGATCTGTGTCTCTGTGTGTGTGTGTGTGTGTGTGAGTGAGTCTGCGCGCCTGTGTGTGTGTGTCTGTTTGTCGGTGACAGCACTGGCTGGTACTTTATCAAACACACACACACACCAGCAGCTGGACATTCAGAGACGTCTCAAACAGACCATCATTACCAGTGTGTTGTCATGGTTACGCTCTTTTGTTTTACTCTGCTTTGTTGTAAACTGGCTCGTCGTAAAGGTTTGACGGAGCGGTGGAGTGTGTGCTGTTTACCACTCAATGTTGACCATAGTCATCTCACACAACACTGCGATCGCAGGTCACATGATCACGTGTGTGTTGGCCCTGGTGTCGGTGGTGTGTGTTTAGGTGCAGTGTGTGTGTGTGTGTGTGTTGGCCCTGGTGTCGGTGGTGTGTGTTTCAGTGTGTGTGTGTGTGTGTGTTGGCCCTGGTGTCAGTGGTGTGTGTTTTGGTGCAGTGTGTGTGTGTGTGTGTGTTGGCCCTGGTGTCGGTGGTGTGTGTTTGTGTGTGTGTGTGTGTGTGTGTTGGCCCTGGTGTCGATTGTGTGTGTTTAGGTGCAGTGTGTTTTACTGAAATGTCTCTTTAATAGTTTTAATGCTTGAAATTGTCGTGACCTCAGTCTTTAATAAACCGCTCCGCACGAATGAGACGATGTTTGTTGCCCTGCAGGGGCGTCTGTGATGTCATCATCTTTTACTTTTCTGGGTGTGTGTGTGTGATGATATTCTGCCTGTATGTCTGAACTGTGAGTGTGTGTGTGTGTGTGTTTGTGTATTGTTCAGCCTGCATGTCTGAACTGTGTGTGTGTGTGTGTGTGTGTATTGTATTGTTCAGCCTGTATGTGTGAACCGGCTGCTGATTCTGTATTCAGTCTAAATACAGCAGACTCTTTTCTTACGTGTGTGTGTGTGTGTGTGTGTGTGTGTGTGAAGCTCTTTTGTCGGTGGGATCGCTCACCGCGACCTCATTTCATTTGCAAATGACCTTAAAGAGTGTCAGATCTGTGTTGTTAAATATTCATGAGTTATTAGTGCATTCCTGTGTGTGTGTGTGTGTGTGTGTGTGTGTAAACTCTGTGAAACTAAAGCTCTTCTCCACCATGAGCTTCTCTAGTGACCGTAAAACTAGCCGTAAATAAGTTTGTCTCGTCCTCCAGTTGTTGTTCTCCTCACACGTGTTGTTTATCGCTCTTAAAGACGTTGATGTGTGAGTGTTTGTTGAATTGAAAGAATGTTGATTAATATCTGTCCTGCAGTGAGACTCAGCGAGCTGGAACACATTCAGGGCAGAGATGCATTGTTGTCGAGTTCAGACCCTGTTGACCAAATAGAGCCTGACATGAGTGTGTGTGTGTGTGTGTGTGTCCAAACCACCCCAGACTGTAAATACTGTAACGGTGTAATGTTGTGTGTGTGTGTCAGGAGTGATTGACAGCTACAGCGGCGAGCGTGAGGTGCTGGAGCAGCAGGTGCGCGAGCGGGTCGATCTGCAGCTTCAGCTGGAGCAGGAGTTGTGTGTGACGAGCCTCAGGCTGAGGGAACTGGAGGAGGAGCGCCAGCAGATCCAGGACCAGCGCCAGCTCCTGTCCCGCCAGCAGGAGGCGCTGAGAGACGGCGCCGGGGCCCCAGAGCTGCGTACGTCACGCTCAACACACACTCACTGACGTTACATAGGTCACACTTTTGTATGTATATTTAAAACATGTTTTTGAAGCGCTAATCATTGTAGCCAATCACAGACATATCCGATAAGCTATTGAACACTTCGGCCAATCAGAGGTGTTTACGATTCTGCTCATAGCCTCACATTTTTTAGATTTCAGTATCGACTTGGTACCGAATTCAGTATTTTTGACAACACTAGTGTGATGAACACTGAAGCTGAAGGGGTTGATGGGTAATGAGAGTATGATTAACTATGGTTTATTTCTTTATAGGCTGTATCAGTATTCATTCTCAAGGCCTGTCCACATCGAACATAAATCTGTAGCGAGACGCTACATTACGCAATGCTAGCAGCGATCCGAACAATTCACAAAACCAAACGAACAAATTAATAATATATATTTTGTGTAAAGATAAAAACTGTTTTTAGTTTTTTAATATCGTCTTACTATATTCATTATTTTTGACAATTAAAGATTTTAATACTACTTTAATAATATTATATTAATTGAAAATTATAGTATTTATTAATATTTTTAAATAGCTTCATTTTAATTTTAGTTAATTTTACTGTCTGTAATTCTTTTAAATATTTCTCTTTTTCTTTAATTTATTTGTATTTCAGTTTTAGTAATATTCAACTTGAACAAATTTTTTCTGTTGTCATTTTAACTTCTGTTAAAGTTTTAGTACTGTGTTTTTTTGAATGTCTATATAGATTTTATTAATTTTAAGATCAGTTCTAGTTATTTTAGTACAAGTTAAACTAAACACAGTAAAAATGGAAAATGTTTCATTGGCAACTAGTTGAAATAAAATAAAAATAAACGCTTTTTACATTTTAATATATTTATTATAATGTTTATTTAAGTTTTGGGTTCAGTTATAAAAACTCTTTATGAAAAATTCATAAAAATAACAATAATTCATATTTTGTATGTAGTTTAACCTGAAGTTTTTCATCTAATATTTATGACTTTATTTCAGCTTCATTTTAATGAACAAAAAAATGTTGACACTTTATTAGATGTCATTGTTACACTATAATTATGAATTTAAGTACTGAGTAATACTAATTGCATGCACTTACTGTATAATTAGGATTAAGGTTTGCATAATTTATAGTTTTACTCTATTAAAAAATGTGGTAACACTATTTTACAGTTTTAGCTTAATATAACAACCCTGCAGTCAAGCAGATTTCCCCGCTAATGTTTTAAAACACGATTTTCTTTCGCTCTCGTCTCGAATGTGTCCGGTTTTGTGCGCTCAGGTGTTTACAGGTGCGTTCAGGCCTTCAGGTGTGTGTTTACAGGTGCATGAAGTGCCCCCACAGAAGACGCTTGTAACCGATGCTGTCACGTCTTCATGTTTCTGCCCTCTTTCCTCCTGTATTTGCATGATGAATGTGTTGTTTTCACTCTCTCTTTCCTCAGGACTAGTTGAGGCTGCTCTTGACGCAGCACCTGAAGCAGGTGTGTGTGAGTGAGTGAGTGTGTGTGTTCACGAGCTGCATGGCCGGCACGTCTCTGATCGATACACCAGTAACTGGAGCTTTGCTTGCTTTGGGCTCCCGCTGATCGACTAACCGCTGCCTCCACGGCTGTAACATCACACACACACTGTCTGCTGAAACACTAGCATGGTTTAACTAGCGCTATCTGGTGTGTCTCCTGATTGAACAGCCGTCTCCACATGTGCAACAACTACAGTCGATTTCACTACAGGATTATGATGGAATACTGTAGTTCACCGGAAACTTTTTTATAAAACAATAATATAATATTAATTATATATATAATGAAGGCTGCGTTTATTTGATTAAAAATACAAAAACCCCAGTAAAAACAGTGAAATATTATTCTAATGTAAATCATCTGTTTTCTATGTGAATATCCAGTAAAGTGTAATTTATTCCTGTGATCAAAGCTGAGTTTATCATCATTACTCCAGTCTTCAGTGTCACATGATCCTCCAGAAATCACTCTAATATGAGGATCTGATAATCAACACACAGTTATGATTATTATCAGTGTTGGAAAAATTGACCGTAAAGTCATTTATAATGCAACAAAAGATTGTACACAACGCTGAACTTGCTCATCAGATCCTCATATTAGAGTGATTTCTGGAGGATCATGGGAGTCTGTGCTGGACTGATGGCTGTTCAATAAGGGACACGTTTCCTTTTCCCTTTCCTTTCTGTTTTGCACTTGCACTTTTATCCCGTCCTCCTGCCCTGTGGGGTCGCTCGTGGTTGCTGACCGGATCATGTGATCCCGGATCGTACGGGAACGGTTGTGGGAAACGGTGTCTCGTGTCTCGTGTCCATGTGCAGAAGTGGAGAACCTCAGAGAACATTCACTAATGGAACATGACGTCTTCATATTTCATGACAAAATCAAAAGAACAAAATATAAAACTTTATTTTCCACAAAGAAAATTAAGCCTGATTTTTTTTATTATTGTTAAATTGATTGATTCTTTTAATATGATTATTAAGCAGTGTTATTTTAGTATTATCTGTATACCATCAAGTAGCTTTAATTTTGTATCTTCAGTTTTCGTTTTAATTTCAGTTTCTTTGTTATTTTGCCTTTTTTTAATCTATATATCCCATTTTTTTAAGCACTTCAACTTAATTATTTTAGTTAGTTGCTGAGTTTTTTTAAAGTAAGATTTTCTTCTAATATTTAATTTTTCATATTTTTAGTTCGTCAGCAATAGCAACACTGCAATTAAGCACATTTTACCTAAAAACAATTGTTTAATTAAAAATCTATTTTCTTCGGTTTTTTATTATTATTTTCACACCAATTAAGCAGTATTATTCAAGTATTAATTTTATTTCATAATATTTATTTATATTTTTAAGTAGCTTTTTTCTGTTTCAATATTAGTTTTTATAGTATTTATGTGATTTTGTCATTTTTTTCTTTGTTATTTTGCCTTTTTTAATCTATATATCCCATTTTTTTCTTAGTTTTAGTCATTTTAGCACTTCAACTTAATTATTTTAGTTAGTTGCTGAGTTTTTTTAAAGTAAGATTTTCTTCCAATATTTAATTTTTCATATTTTTAGTTTTAGCCAGCAATCACAACACTGCAATTAAGCACATTTTCCCTAAAAACAATTGTTTAATTAAAAATCTATTTTCTTCTGTTTTTTTTTATTATTTTCATGCCAATTAAGCAGTATTATTCAAGTATTAATTTTATACCATCATGATATTTATTTATATTTTTAAGTAGCTTTTTTCTGTTTCAATATTAGTTTGTTATAGTAATTATGTGTTTTTGTCATTTTTATGTTTTTATTTTATTTTATTTCACTCTTAGTTTTAGTAAATAGTAAAAAGTATTACTTCAGCTTAAACTTGTTTATTTCAGTAAGTTGAAAAGGAAAATTTGTTTTACAATTATTTTCTTCTAATATTTAATTAGTTTGTTTCTTTTGATTTTGTGGTTAAATATGATCTGAACATGACGAGTTTTATGTGATTTACAGTTTATTTCATAAAAAAAGTCCATCAAAACTATTGCTCAGTTTATAAACTCTTTAATGAAGAACTCTGGCCTTAGAGACGTAGAAGACCGTGAATGACTCTCTGAAGCGGCTCCATTATTGCCATGGGGCGACCGCTCTCCTCACGTGTGTGTGTGTGTGTCCTCACGTGTGTGTGTGTGTCCTCAGACCTGCTGGAGGAGACGGAGAAGCTGATGCTGGAGAAGGTGGAGGTGCAGCGGCAGGCGCAGAAGGAGAGTGTGGAGTTGCACCAGCAGGTGAAGCACCTGGAGGCGGAGCTTGAGGATCAGGTGATGCGTCTGCAGGAGCTCCAGGACACGAGCCGATCCGAGCGAGACGACCTGCGGCAGCAGATCCAGGCGTTGGAGAAACAGCTGGAGAACAACCGCAGGTTCATGGACGTGAGTCTCCTCATCATGCCTCTTTCACGTTCATTAAACGTTTGAATCAACACTGAGTGAGTTCGACTGCAGTTCCTCCACTGGCCACTAGAAGAGACTCACTCCCATAGACCGCCATGTTAAAATGCACAACTTTAAAGCAGAAAAACATGATTACAGTCTGGTGCATAAAGTGGTTTTGGTCTATAAAGCAAATTTTCTGCCCTTCATGACGACTGAGGGGGATGATTTGTGCATAATTAAGGGCGTGGCCACTTGAGTGACAGGTGGATTGCCGCTGATGTCACACTACTAGCGTCACTAAGCTTTTGTTTTTTAAATGACGTCACACCATTTCGCTCTTGGATTTCATCAGGACCTTAATCAGGAGTGTTGCATCATGCGAATGGCTCAAGTGTGACGTGTTTGTGCTCTTGTGATTATCAGGAACAGGCCGCGGACAGGGAACACGAGCGCGACGTCTTTCAGCAGGAGATTCACAGCCTGGAGCAGCAGCTGAAGAACCCGCCCAAAACAGGAACCGGAAGCGACCGCAGGGACCGAGAGGTACGACACCCGATCGCTGGCCCTGAGGCCTCACGCCTTTAGTCCTCAGACACTGAGCTCGTGTGCTCTCTGCTGGACTGATGTCATCTCAAACACACACAACACCTCACAAAACAGCAGATCAACTCCAAATACCAGCCGGAATACAGATCAGTCGTAATAAATAGTCAGTTTATATTGATAAAATGGCATTCATAACCAATTGTTTTTCCAGAATATGACCTATTTCTGTGCTAATGAGTCCTAAAATACAGAAATTTGTATTTTTGAACTTCTGCTTCCAAGTCAATGGGTTTTTCAATGGCCAAATACAGTTGTAATCGAAATTATTCCTCCCCCATTGCAAACCAGGTTTATTAGCAAACGTTACAGACTTTCAGCGGTTTGCAATGAACAAATCAAACAACAGAAATATAAAGTTCAACACAACAAATGTATATATACTCTTTTAGATTTTCTATTCAATGTTACTTGCTGCCTGTTTGTAATTCATTGTGAAATTTACTAGCATTTTTTAGAAAGCTGTTTCAAAGCAAGCAATTTCTTTTTTCATGATACTCCGTTACGATGGAAAAACAATCAATTATTAAAATTATAAACAACAAATGACTTCTGCAGTATCAAAAGTATTCAACCCCTTCATGGCAAGGATCTTTAGTACTCAGATTTTCAATGAGGTTCAAGTCAGGTGACAGTGGCTTTCTTTGTGACGCTCAGCAAACCTCGCCAGTTCAGACATTTCATGTGTTCCAGCTCAAGCGCACCTGGTGCAGCTCATGAAGCCCTTGATTAGTGAGACGACACAGATCTGTGCTGTTGTGAGGGATTCAAATCAGGGGGTTGAATCATTTTCAGACGGCAGACGTCATTAAAAGTTGCATTTCCAATAATTGAAATAAGTATTGTGTTGAGCTATTTCAATTACTTTTTTCAAAAAATATACGGCCATTCACTGCCATTATAAAGCTTGGAAGAGCCAGCCCAGACAACAAACATGACATCGAAACAACGTTGATCTGGCATTGTTTTGCTCATCGAATTAACGTTGAACCAACGTCAGACGCGGCATTCTTCAAAGCTAAATGAATATCGACGCAATTGGTTTGCTTTCACAACGTTGAAACCACGTTGATTTCAAGTTGATTTTCCGTTAGTTTTGAAAGAATGACGCGTCTGACGTTGGTTCAACGTTAATTCGATGAGCAAAACAATGTCAGATCAACGTTGTTTCGATGTCATATTTCCACGTTGATTCAATGTCAGTTTGCTATCTGGGAGGACATTTCGGATTGTGTTAGTATGAAAGTAGGGTGAGTAAATCATGGGCTAATTTTTTGGGTGAACTATCCCTTTAAGTGATTTGCAGTCAGTTGCCAGGCAGCGACACACACACTCCCAAGCACACACACACACTCATCTGACGTCATCTCCTCTCTCTCCTCATCTCTCTCTCCCTCTCTCTCTCTCTCTCTCTCTCCCTCTCTCTCTCCTCATCTCTCTCTCTCTCAGGTGCAGGAGTTGTCCCGTGCGCTGCAGGATAAGTCTGACTGCTGCAGTGAGCTGCTGTTGAGCGCCGAGCAGCTGCAGAGAGATGTGTGTGAGAGAGACGAGGAGATCGAGACGCTCGGCGCGCGCGTGAGAGAGCTGGAACACACACTCATGCACAGGGTCAGTGTGTGTTTCTCCTCCGGTTCTGCTGTTAGACGCCAGTCTTACTCCACTGTGTGTGTGTGTGTGAGGAGAGCGTGACGAAAGGGAGTGTCTGAACGCTGTGTGTGAGGAGAGCGTGATGAATGAGTGTGTCCTTGCTGTGGTGTGTGTGTGAATGCAGTGGTTTAGCGTCATGTCTCTGCTTTAATGATCATGTTCTGTCTCTGCGCGTGTGTGTGTTGTTGGGCTTGAATGTCAGCGTGATCAGACGACCTGTGTGTGTGTGTGTGTCTAATATAATTGTGAAGGGATGGGAGTGAGGTTATCTAGATGTTATTGTTATATTCTTCAATATTTTTTGCGTGTTTCTGACCGTCTGATTCCTGTAACGTGCCAAAGCACCGCACACACACTATACACGCTATACACGCTAAAGCCACCATCTGGGACGTGTGCTGTTTATCACTTCGCTATTTATGTGACCTTGAGTTCTAAAAAGGAAATAAATAAATAAATATTAACTTTGTGATTTTGAATATTGATTTTTTTTTTAGTACTAATTTTTAATGAATAAATAATTTTGATTATTTTTGATTATTATTTGCTATTCAACATTATTATTATTATTAGATAATTCAATAATAATATTTACACATTTATATAGATGTATTTTTGGAATATTGATATTATCGTGATTTTTATTATTTTACTACTAATTGATATTATTATTATTTTGTCATTCTTTTTTATTTTTATTTATTTCATTAATGTTATTATTGTTTTAAATATAAATAATTGTTGTTATTTTTTGTTGTGTTTATTCTATTATTAAATAAATAAATAAATATGTTCTTATACTAAGTTTTATTTTATTTTTTTATCATTATTATTATTATGTCTACTAGTAATCTGCAAAAGTACATCTTTTCAAAATAGTACATGGTTCACCTGGACGACTAATTAGTCTGTATACTTACACATCGGAGTGTGTGTGTGTGTGCAGGTGGAGGAGGCTCAGCATGTGTCCATGGCGGGCCGAGGAGACGTCACACTGGAGGCTCAGCTCCAGACCGAGAGAGAGGCTCTGGACAGGAAGGAGAAAGAGGTACTTCCTGTCACATGACCCTCTCACTGACAGAACACCCTCACCTCGTGTGTATCGAGACGCAATTTGTAGTGTGTAGCGCTCCTCACGTTCATTCTCCGCCGGGAATAACATCTCAATATATGATAAAGTTATTAAAATACATTTTTAATCAGTTTTTGTTCTAGAAAGCGTCACTAATGTTGTCAAGTCAGCTTCATTTCTACAGCACTTTATACAAAACACTTCCTTTGAAATTATATTTATAGAATCTGCATCTTTATCCCGTAAACGGAAACGCCCTGTATTAACTCGTGTTAGGCTGGTGGTTTATGTCACCCAACTAACCTCCGCTATCATTTTAATAATTGATTGTTTTTTTCCATGGTGACAGTGAGTGTCATGAACAAATTATGATAAAACATCTTAATTGAAAAAATATCATCAAATATTTTCAAAATTTTGCTTGTGAATTTTGCATTAATTTGCATTGAATTAGACATTTTAAAAATCTGTAACTAGCTCACTTCAGTGTATACTTTTGTTAAAGTCATCATAAAAGGAAGTTGTGCTCGTCTTTTGTGTCGTATATCGGAGTAAAACTGCTTCTGGAGCAAGAACAGATATAGGGCGGGGCTTGATTTTGATTGGATGGTTGTGGTTTGCTATTGGCTGATCTTGTGTGAGTGACAGGTTAAAGCCCCGCCCACATCATAAGAGATGAAAAGAGATGCTTGATCCTCATGATTATTGATATTAAATGATTATTAACACAATAATGATGCGCAGCGATCATTTGTAATGAACACATAAGAATCGTGTGTGTGTGTGTGTGTGTGTGTGTGTGTGCAGATAGTGAACCTGGAGGAGCAGCTGGAGCAGTTTCGTGAGGAGCTGGAGAATAAGAGCGAGGAGGTCAATCAGCTCAACATGCAGCTGGAGATCCAGAGGAAGGAGATCAGCAGCCACCAGCTGAACCAGACCCGCCTCACACAGGTCAGACACACACACACACACACACACACACAGGCTGGTTTAACCCTATAAAGACCATTAAATGAAGTCTCTCAGTCCTCCTATGTAAACGAACGTCCTTCAGCTCGAGCTCCACGAGTCTTCCTGTCAGATCTGAGCTGATTTTATCATGGAAACGCAAGAATGACTTTGATATTGTTAGTAATATTTCAGCTGGACTGAAGCAGCTTCACGTGATTATCATCATCATTAGTAAAATCACGAGTATCAAATACGAACATCAGGTTTATTTGTTCACCTGTCAGTCATTGCATTATATGCTTTAAAACTACCGATCATAAAACTGAGCATTTAAACATCATCTTACAAAGACATTATTGGCTGATATTAATTTTTATATGCATTTAATGAAATGATCTGCTGTTTAGCTATAAAGATCTCATTGATTTACAGTACAATTATCAGAATTTCATATAAATATCAGCATCTGCAGAATGAAACATCTGCATCTAATGTTACTCTTGTGATATAAGATTTCAGACAGAAACAGAATATCCAAGCAAACGAAATATGGGAAATTAAATTGATTGGACAGTGAAAAGTGTGTGTATGTGATCTCATATATTGGGATGAAAAATAAGAGTTTATTATAAAGACAAAAAGTGTTCCTTTTAGGGCTGTCAAATGATTAATCGTGATTAATTGCATCCAAAATAAAAGTTTGTGTTTACATAATATATTTGGGTGCACTGTGTATAATTATTTTGTATATATATAATATAAATACACTCACATGCATGTATATTTAAAAAAAAAAAAATTATTTATATATAAAATATTTATATTTATATATAATAAAAATTATATATAAATATATATGCATGAAAATATTTCTTAAATATATACATGCATGTGTGTATTTATATATATATATATATAAAATAATTATACACCGTGCACCCACATACATTATGTAAACACAAACTTTTATTTAGGATGCGATTTATCGTTTGACAGCCCTAGTTCCTGTATAATGGAGTGAACTGATGAATCATTCGAAACAAGACGCGGGAACCCCAATTAAGATCGTTAATGGAGTGAACTTTGATACTAATTTGGGAGTCAAACAGGAGATGTGACATCATCGCGACCTGTCGTCCGCTAGTGTCCTAAATTCAGAGTCATGTGACGATGTTTACCTCTTGAAGGTCTTGGAGGAGAAGGACAGGCAGATTATCGCCCTTAACGAGCAGGTCGTTAAGCATCAGCACGCGGACACACAGCCTGAGGAAGAGGTAAAGTCGCGTGTGTGTCCTGCACATATGCATATAGCAGTACTCGTCAAACCCGCGTGTGTGTATGTGTGTGTTTTGCCTCTCGGTTTGGTGCCGCCTCTGTGTTTTGCCATCTTGTGTTGCATAAACGCACTTTACTTTGCATCTTATTAAGAGTCACACAAATGGCGAAACACATCTGCTCGTGTTTAAAGAGTGCAAACGTTTCATTGCAGTGTTACTGTATGATTAAACCATGATTGCATTCTTTAAACTGTGTAATGTGCTCTCATTCACATTGACTTGAATGAAATCATCGATTCTTTTGTTGTTGTTGTTGATGTGTTGCTGTGGTTTGGGTTTTTCTTCTGTTCTGCAGTGTGTTTGATATTAATTAATTAATTAAGATAATTAACACCTCCTTCAGATTGTTCACCCAAAAAGGAAAACCTATATTTTGTCTGTGGATCATAACCTGAGATGTTTAGCAGAATGTTCACGCTGCTCTTTTCCGTACAATGGAAGTGAATGGGGTCCAACACTGTCAAGCTCGAACCTCCTGTCGGAATGACATGAAAGTACCATAAAATTATTATAAAAATAGTCCCTGTGCCTCATGTTGCTTTATATAGTCACATGATAGCTTTGTCTCAGATCTCCGGGTCACTGTATGGAAAAGAGCAGCCTGTTTATTCTCTAATATATCTCCAAATTCTTCAATCTCTCAGTCTTTTGTGGCGTGGGAAGGACACACACACCCAGTCAGACAGGTCAGGTGACCTGCTTAACCATGTGACGCATTAATGTCACTATTTTAAAGGAATATATCTTCAAAAATGAACATTTTGTCATCATTTACTCACCCTTGTGTTGTGCCAACCCTGTATTTAATTTTGTCGTCCATGAAACACTGAGTTTTCAGACAGTATGTCATCATGTGATTTAAGTGGGATGTGATTTATACTGTCATCATAATTATTCATACGACGACTTCTAAAGTCATGTGACCGATTAACCAGTTATTCAATATGAGCTTTTATGATGGTGCGTTTAATTAGTGGTGCACTGAAGTTTTATTATATATTTTTTTATTTGAATAATAAACATCGTTTGTGCAGCACTTTTCCTAAAAAAATTAAGGAATTGTTAAATTTACATTTAGAAAATATTACATTTTTTGTTTTTGTGGCAAGCAAAGTTAAAACCGGAAACACAAAGTTAAGAAAAATTAAGAAAAATAAAACTTTTTTTTTTTATTAAGAAAAAATAAAACTTTTCATAGGAACATGTTTTATTAAAAAATATTAAATTGTAAATATTATTAATTACATATTTGATTATTAAAATGTAATCAAACCATTAAAATTTAATCTAAAAAAAATAAATTAAAATTAAATTAAAATATAATATAATATAAAATAAAAAAATACAATTTTGGGGAAACATTATAAAAAATAAGGATTTCATATGGCCTCATTTGTTTTTTTTTGTTTGTTTGTTTTTTACTTTTAATGAATTGCATGTTTTAATTAGACATGCTTTAACATTTAATTTTACCATTAAAATAGACTGATAAAACATAAAAAGTAATAAAATGAAATAGAGAGCAATTGAAATGGAGATAAAATAAAACTGAATTTGTGAAAGCTTTTTTAGTAGTGAATTTTTCGCTAAAAAATATAACAGTTTTAATTTATTGGTAAAACTTTACGGTATGATTCCATTTGTTAAGATCTACAATAGTTAACATGAACTAACAAACCTCACTAAACTTTAATTTCACTTCCTGAGATTTGGTAAAAAAAAAATAATAATAATAATTTCGATGCATCACTACATTGTAATGTTGCTTTTTGGTTTTCCTTTCGGATCATGGCAGTAGGAATATCTGATTTAGAAAATAATGCTTGGTTTGAGACGTTGAGATGAACCCTGAGCCGAGTTGGTGTGTGTGTGTGTGTGTGTGTGTGTGTGCAGGCGTTGGAGCAGAAAGAGGAGGTTCTCCTTGATCTGGAGGCGCAGGTGGAGCGTTTGCGTAGCGAACAGGAGCGACTGAAGAGGAGCCGCGAGGAGGAGGTGGAGCAGCTCAACGCCGTCATCGAGAAGCTCCAGCAGGAGCTGTCGCACATCGAGCGCAAGGACGAGCCCAGCGACGAGATGAAGCAGAAGATGGATGAAGTCGCGACCGAGCTCGACACGCTGAAGTCCGAACACGGCTCGCTCCGTAGCCAATACGAGCGGCTGCGCGAGGAGACGCTAGTGGAGCTGGAGGCGGCACTGAGGGAGAAGACGGCGGCGTTCGTGGTGGTGCAGGCGCAGGTGCAGGCGCTGGAGGAGAGCGCCGGGGCACGGCTGAGCGCTTTGAGCCGGCGGGTGGAGGAGCTGGAGGCGGCACTGGAGGAGAAGGACTCGGAGCTGCGCGCCTGCATGCTAAACGTGGAGCTAGCGCAAACGGAAGCCGGCACTCACCGCGTCAAAGTCGCCGAGCTAGAAGACAAACTCAGGGAGAAAGTGGCCGCCGTTCTGGTCAGTCAAGCTCAACTCGGAGCCGTACAGACGCAAACCAAAGATCTGAGAGGCGTAGCGGCGACACGCGGGCCGCTCCTGCTGACGGAGAGGCTGAAGGAGCTGGAGGACGGGCTGAGCCTCATGCAGAAGGACCAGGAGCTGCAGGAACAGATGCTGAGCAGCTCCGAGGACGAGGTGATGGAGTACGAGAGCAGGTTAGCCGTGATGATGGACATCCTCAACCAGATGAGAACCAAACCCACCTATCACGGGTCACAACCAAACCGACCAACCGCTGAGGTGCGTCACTCATCATCAGTTTATTGGCTAATGGGGATAAACATGAGCAGAACTCAGTGTTTGATATTTGACTGGTTTTGTCCGTCCTTCTGTTGGACTCGCACACATGAATTATGTTGAATATCTGATAAATTATCTGTTTAATTTAAGTACACAATTAGATAATACCAATTTATAATTCTATTTAATATTTATATAAAATATATTTTTAAATAATGATATTTAAGTGTAAATTTTAATATTTATTTCTTACGTTTTTGTTTATATCATCTTAATTTCAAATGTTAAACTGTAGTGCTTTTATTTGAAAAAAAAAATATATATATATAATATATATATGAAGAGTTCAGATGCAAAAGCCTCTAAATGCCATTTGAAATTTTCTTCTTTAATGATGATTTTTATCAAACTTGTATATTTAAGTTCAGTAATTTCACTTAAATAACAATTAATAGGTAATTATCGTTGCCATTTAAGTGAAATCACTGAACTTAAATATACAAGCTTGATAAAAATGATCATTCTAGAAGAAAATTTCAAATGGCACTTAGAGGCTTTTGCATCTGAACTCTTCATATATTTTGTTGACCAAAAGTCATTTTCATTAGAAGATTGAGATGTTTGGCGCATGTTTCGTTCTCAAATGCACATTATAAGCACCTCAAACTAAAAAACAACAACCGAGAATGGTTTAAATGAACAGTGCTGCTCTGAGACATGCAGCACAAATATTTATTGAATTAAATCACGATTAGTGCACATGTGCAGCTCTACTAATAACAGCAGTGTTTGCCGTCACCTCATGAGAGTCTGTCACACACAGGAGTCGGACGAGGACAGTCGGCCGCCGTCAGAGCTGCTGCAGGAGGTCAAAGGTCAATCCACTAAAGAGGAGCTGACCTTTTACAGGGAACTGAGCCACAAGCTTCAGGAGGAGATGGAGGTACAAACGCCAATCCAAATTCTCCTACTGTAATTATCTCACGATAATAGGGCTCGTTTTCTAAACGATTGATCAAAATTAAAAAAATGAACAAATATCTGCCAATGGGGTCAGAAAAATAATCCTCATTCACACGGAGAGCAAGATTAAAAAGGGATAGTTAGCCCATGATTTACTCTCCCTCAAGCCATCCTAGATGTATTTGAACACTGTTGTTTGGTGCTAACTGTGCTGTTTCGTCATCAGATGAAGGAGAGCACGATCACGCAGCTCCAGACGGCTCTCAGCCAGGTAGAGTCAAACAAGTTTAATTTAATTTATATTTTTCTCTGGTTTCTCACAGTGAGTACAGCTGCAGCAAACCAACGCCACGTTACATCGGCTCAGCGCTAAACCTTCACCTCTTGTGTTTCACCTGCAGGTCCAAGCGGGCTCGCGTGACGAAGACGACGCCAAGACGGCGAAACTTCTCCAGGAGCTGCAGGAGGTCAGAGGTCAAGCGTCCGCCACACAACAGGAGCTGCAGGAGGTCAGAGGTCAAGCGTCCGCCACACAACAGGAGCTGCACAGCTTCAGGGATCAGAGCGTCCGGCTGCAGGAGCTGCTCCAGGTATGAGCGGTTTCCCTGTTTTCAGACGGGTCACGGCTCGTTCCTGAACTTGTGGCTCATTATTCCTGTTCTTTCTCTGTGCAGGAGAGAGAAATGAGCATCGCTCTGCTGAAGGATCAGCTCCACAGGGTGAGACTCGCTCGCTCCGCGCACGGCCTGATGGGACGTCACCGAGGCTCTTTGGCCTTTAACCTTTGATTGGTTTCTCCGCAGGCCTCACGAGAGGGAGATCGGTCCACAGAGGAGCTGCTACAGGAGCTGGAGGAGGTCAAAGGTCAAGCGGCGGACACACTACAGGAGCTGCAGGAGGTCAAAGGTCAAGCGGCCGCCGCTGAAGAGCAGCTGAGCGGCTTCAGGGAACGCAGTCTGAAACTGCAGGAAGAGATCGAGGTACTCGAATGGAAAAATATTGTAAATTATTAAAAGAAAATCTGTTTAACATGTAAAGCAATGAAAAAACAAAAGGTTCTGGTTCTGGAAGTGTTTTTTAATTTAGTTAAATTTATACTTAATTTAAGATCACAGTTGAAAATCTCTCATCGACATTAATGGATTTTTATTTATTTATTTTAATTTTACATTTTAGTGTGTTAAATATTTTTGGTGTTTTTTTTAATTTTGTGTTAGTTTTTTTATCTTTATGCGTTTTATTTTATTTATTTATTTTAATTTTACATTCATCTTGTTTTATTAATTTTTACTAGGTTTTATTGCTATAAAAATATTTTAATTGGACATTTTCATGATTTTTCGTGTTTTATTTTGATTTTCTATTTTTGTTTATTTTTAATTTAATAGTTTATTTTATTTACTTATTTTATTTAATTATTTTTATTTTATAGTTTATTTTAATATACGTTTATGGTTTAATAAGTTTTAGCAATTTATTTTTTATTTTTAATAATTTATTTTAATTGTACACTCTTAATATTTTACTCATTTTTAAAACTTTTTAATTTCCTTTTTAAATTTCTTTTTATATTTTTGATTGAATATATTTTTAGTATTTTATTTTTTATTTTATATTTGATTTAATTCGTTTTAGCAAGTATTTTATTTTATTTTTTTCTTTTTAATTGTACATTCTTATTGTTTTTTTATTTAAAAAATGTTAATTTTATATTTTAATATAAAAAAAATGTATTTAATTTTAATTTTACATTTGTATGATTTAATAATTTAGCTAGTGTTTTATTTAGATTTTTTATTTTAAATTATTTCAATTTAATTTTACAAAATGATGCCAGTTGTTCTTTCACACAGAACTAAAGGCTAAAACCTGGACTTTACTCCAGATCTTTTATAGAAATAACAGATATATGGTGATAAGCTCTTCGTGTCTCTCTCAGGTCAGAGACGGGTCCATTGCTGAGCTGAGGGTCAAAGTTCACGAGCTGCAGATCGCTTTGGCCAGATCTGAGGAGCCTCCACAACAGCCGCAGTCTCAGCCTAAAACCAAAGCAGGGAAAAACGGAGACAACAGAGAGCATCATGGGATAAACAAAAGTGCTGACGCAAGTAAAGTCACGCCCTCCCTTCCTCACCGAACCTCCACGGACCAATCCGAGAGCTCGCCTCAGTCGCGTGTGGACGCGAGCACGCAGAGCGACCCGAGCAGAGCCGAGGACGTGCAGGAGCTGATCTCGGGCTTCTCGGAGAAGATCGGGCAGATGCGGGAGCTGCACGCGGCCGAGATCATGGACATGGAGGCCCGGCACATCTCCGAGAGCGAGAGCTTGAAGAGGGAGAACCGGCAGCTGGAGCTGGAGAGCCGAGCGCTGAGAGACGCCATCGACAAGCTCACAGCCGCCGAGGTCACACACACACCTTCACATGTAAGCAGCCAGTCACACACACACACCTTCATATGTGACCCTGGGCCACACAACCCGAAATTGAGATGAAAGCTGAATAAATAAGCTGTCCATTGATGTGTGGAAACTATTTGAAAATCTGGAATCTGAGGGTGTAAAAATATCGAAACATTAAGAAAAACATTGTATTCATTTTAAATAACATGCACTGATGAACATACATTTTTAAGGGGGAAAAAATCTGTTTTTAAACATCACCTATAAGTTAAGATAGATGTGTGTGTTGTGGATCGTGTGTAATCTCAGGTGTGTTTGCAGGGTCCCCCGGTGAGGTCAGAGCGCCCCGCCGCCGCTCCGCTTAAAGACGGATACGCCAGCGGTGAGATCTTCATCACAACTGTGGAATAATACAGATGATTTATTCTCTTCTGCTCATCAAGACTGCGTTTAATTGATCAGAAATACATTAAAACTGTGAAATATTGTTCCAGTGTAAATCGTCTGTTCTCTACGTGATTATACAGTAAAGTGTCATTTATTCCTGAATTTATCATCATTACTCCAGTCTTCAGTGTCACATGATCCTCCAGAAATCACTCTAATATGAGGATCTGATGATCAACACACATTTATGATTATGTTATACAGTTATGATTATTATCAGTGCTGGATCAGAGTGTATTCTTTGATGAACAAGAACAGCATTTATTTGAAATATAATCTTTTGTAAGATGTCTTTACTGACACTTTCTGATCAGTTTAATGTGTCCTTTGGGAATAGAAGTATAACTTTTATTAATTTTGTCATAATCAATTTCCTAAATGTGTGTGTGTGTGTGTAACAGACAGCAGTTCAGACTGGAGCCAGCGCACAGGTTTGGATCACCCTCACCTGCAGGAGAACAGGAGCACACCCGAGGGCGCGCGCCGGGACCCGGAGCCGGACCTCCTGCCAGACCGGGTCAAGGTGAGCTTTCCCGGATCCGGATGTAATGTAATAATGACCTGACCTGTGACCTGTGACCCAAGTAAAGTACTTGAATTTGACTTTCTTAAATTGAAGTCCTGGAAAACCCTTAAATAGTTAGGAAGAGGTGCTTTACTTATTTAAATACAATATACACATGAAATACAGTTTTATTTTTTGGAAAAAGGCTAATATAATATTTTCACGCTGTTAACACTGCTGTCCGTCTGATAAACGCCCTATCCTACCGCTCCTGGATGTGAAGTATGCTGACCTTATAATCAGGGTTCCCACAGGTCCTCGAAATCCTTGAAAGTTTGTGAATTTTACAAAAAAAAAAAACATTTTTAAGGCCCTTGATAATAAACACACACAGATACAGGCCCTTGAAAGTGCTTGAATTTATCGCTTATGTGCACTAGCTTGCTTGATTTACGCCAGTTGTGCGTGTCAGACACACCTAGGATGACTTGTGGGAGAGTAAACCCTCTGATTATAGTCCTTGGAAACCATAAAAGTAACGATTTAAAAGTCCAGTTTAGTGTGTGTGTGACCCCTGACCCCTGTCGTCTCAGAGTCTGCTGCGCGAGGTCCATCGGGAGGGCATGCAGGTGCTGTCGCTGTCCGAGCTGCCGGCGTGTGGAGCGGATCGAGGCGCGAGCGGCGAGAGAGACGCCCTCATACACACCGTGGACTCGCTGCAGCTCCTCATCAGCAGACTGCAGGCGCACACACAGGTGAGCACACCACCTCACACACTCCACAGTCCTCATCCATTCCTAGAAAAAGAAAAACACGTGGATATCATTCACATTTAGTCTTGTTGCAGAACATGTGACTGAATATCATGAGCAGATCATCAGCTGAAGAACACGTACACACGCAGCGTCTGCCTGAGGTTTAAACACAACTAGCCGAACTAACACACACTTCAAGCGTTATTAAAGGGTTAGTTCACCCAAAAATGAAAATTAAGTCATTAATTACTCACCCCCATGCTGTACCAACCCCGTAAGACCTTCGTTCATCTTCGGAACACAAATAAAGATATTTTTGATTGAATCTGAGGGCTGGATC
The DNA here is from genome assembly GCF_016745375.1 of Pimephales promelas. The sequence continues at coordinate 600,695 of NW_024121128.1, forward strand.
ACTTTTCCATAGACAGCCTGAGGGACTGCCTCTTGACGGCCCAGAAAGTCATTAAAAGAAAAGGTTTAAATATTCCATGTGCCTACAGTGGCTCAACTATAACTTTATCAAGCGACGAGACTACTTTTTGTGCGAAAAAAAACGTAAATAACGACTTTATTCGACTTTCCATTACTTCCTTATGGGCGCATGCGCGAGAACTGAGACGAGACCGTTCTTCTTCGACTACTTTTTGTTACCGGCTGCTCACCGCTTAGGAGTTTTACCGCCCCCACCGTATAAGATGACGTACTGATATAGCCGGAGGCGCAAAACGTTCTGTTTACAAGCAGTACGTCATCTTAAACGGTAGGGGGCGGTAAAACTCCTAAGCGGTGAGCAGCCGGTAACAAAAAGTAGTCGAAGAAGAACGGTCTCGTCTCAGTTCTCGCGCATGCGCCCATAAGGAAGTAATGGAAAGTCGAATAAAGTCGTTATTTACGTTTTTTTTCGCACAAAAAGTAGTCTCGTCGCTTGATAAAGTTATAGTTGAGCCACTGTAGGCACATGGAATATTTAAACCTTTTCTTTTAATGACTTTCTGGGCCGTCAAGAGGCAGTCCCTCAGGCTGTCTATGGAAAAGTGATCCAGCCCTCAGATTCAATCAAAAATATCTTTATTTGTGTTCCGAAGATGAACGAAGGTCTTACGGGGTTGGTACAGCATGGGGGTGAGTAATTAATGACTTAATTTTCATTTTTGGGTGAACTAACCCTTTAAAGACAATAAACACTCAGGAAAAAGAACAAATAAAACATTAGCAATCGCAGCAAATAGACGCAACTGAACAAAGATACGATTGAAATAAACCGTGATTTAAGATTTTCAGGAACAGAAACTGTAATCAAATGTAAAATAACAGCAGTTTATTAACAAACTTTTAGTAACAAAAGTTATTGAGTCGAGAACGAGTGAGTTTTCTCTGTTGATCAGTGTTATTATAGATGGCAGGAATATCAGGCTTCTGTCACTTTAAGAGCTGCACTGATCCAGTATACTGATACACACGTGTGAGTCTCTCGCCTGAATGTTTGAAACTCACACTGAGTCGATAAGACGAATCTACAGTTTTATTCCTGACCTCAAGAACTCGATTCTCAACCCTAGTGGTGTGTCTGCATTTTAAAATGATCCACGTTTTGTTTTGAATCCTGCCTGAGGTCTTGTGCTGGTTCAGATGTTGAAGTGTGTGTGTGTGTGCAGGTCGACGGCGACTGGCGAGCGGAGCTGCTATCCGCCGTTCAGCAGGTGTTTGTTCACGAGCGAGACGCGCTGAAGAGTGTTTTATACTCTCACCTGGAGCGACTGGACACCGTTGACGCCGTCGTTCATCTCAGCCAGCTGGAGAGAGCGCTAGCGGAGCAGGTTAGCATACGCCGTCGTTAGCATACGCCAGCGCCACTCCTCATCACTGGGCGGCTCTGTGTGGGATGGACGTGTTGGGTTTCTTTGAGGGTCTCTGATTTATATACTGCATTCATCACTTACTCAAGAGTGTGTTACTGTATATGATAGAGCAAGAGTTATTATTAATAACAGGGTTATTGTGGTTAACAAACTAAAACTATTAAAAAAAAATCTTAAAATATAATATAAAAAATTTTGAGTAAAATAAAAAAAAATAAAAAAAAATTCATTTTCTATATATATATAGAAATATATCTATATGAGGTCGGTATATCTATATAGGTCAGTTTGGTTCTCATATAGATATATAATATATATACAGTATATTGATGATATATTATAATATATGTTATATGTAAATAATGCATTTAATATTTATATTATAATTATATTTTATATATATATATATATCTATATATCTATATATATATATATATATATCCATCTATATAAACCATAAAATAAATAAACTATATATATATATATATATATATATATATATATAATGTTATTGATAATAATATATTAGAATTATTTTTTATATATTATATAATAAATATATATAATTTATTACATATAATATATATAAAATATAATTATAATATACATCTCAAAATAAATGTTATGAGATTTTTATTTTTATTTTAGCTTGTTGCCGGCTAAAACTAAAACTAACATAAAAATTAATACAAACTATATAGACCCATTAAAAATGTAACAAAATTACAATTTTTTTTTACCAAAATAAAAAACAAATATATGTAACATTTTAAACTAATTCAAAATATTCATAAACACTACAACAGTATATTAATGATACTGAAATAACACTCATTATTTTGGATTCGTACCTTACTAGCTTTAATGTTTTACTGCAATAATTACAAAACATCTTGCGCTTTAATTACAGCTGTGTTTAGCATTTTCAATTTCCCGTTGTGTCAGGTTGAAATGTTTGATGCAGTGTTTTAAAATGTAAGGAATTGTTTGCCATGAAAATAGTCCCAATACTTATCAACAAACCAACAGCTGTGATTCGTGCCACACCAGGTGCTGTACATAAAAATAACACCACATTATTAAACCTAAGTAAGATGAGTGAGTTTCAGCTCGTCTGAGACGGCCTAGAGTAGGAGATGTTTAACCTGCTGACCTGTGTGTGTGTTGTGCGCAGGACGCCCGGCACAGCGAGGGCATGTGTGTGTTGAGCTCGGCAGACAGAAGCAGCCTGCGCTCGGAGATCCATCAGCTCAGAGATCAGCTTCACACGCTCACGTCTGCACACACACAGCGCCACCATGTGGACACTACCGGTACGACACACACTGACTCTAATGACTTCAGTGATGAAGATTAGCTTCAGCTTCACTTCATCGAGGTTTTCTCCTGTGTTGATCAGGAGCGGCGAGCGTGAGGGAGGCAGAACCGGCGCCGGTCGGGACATCGGTCGGGTCCGGCTCCGATCGGCTGGAGGAGATCAAGACTGAACTGAGCCAGACTAAACTAGAGCTAGAGAGCGCTTTAAAATCACAACGCAAACACCTGAAAGAGCTCGACACACTCAGGTAACACACACACACATGCTTAATATTATTATTTGTAGTTTGCATTTTATATATATATATATCAACATTATTTATATAAATGAGGAATGTGTGTGTGTGTGACCCATGTGCTCTGGCAGGGTGGAGGTCTCGCTGAAGGCCGCTGAGGTCGACACACTGAACGACACACTGGCACACGAGCAGAAGAGAGCGAGAGAGATGCAGTGGGCGTACGAGAAGGAGAAGTGCAAGTCTGACCGGCAGCAGGAGAGCGAGAGAGAGGAAGTGGAGGTAAACAATCTGTCAATCACAGGTGAAATCCATTGAGTCTCTCTGACTTATAACAAGAAACAAAACAATGTCTAAAAGCTGCCATGTGACGGGTGTACAGCAATCAAGCTAAAAAACCCAGAACTAAGTGTTTATAAGCTGCCGACCCCAAAAAACAAGCGTTTAAGGACACAAAAGTGGATACAGACAGTTGAGACAGAGCAATGTGTCATACACCTACTGGAGGTGAACAAAATCGGCGACTGACATTTGGATATTTTACTTGCCAGTGATACCCATCCGATCCGAGTCAACAGCTTATAAACACTTGAGCCCGACCGATAAAGGATTTTGAAGGCCGATACCGATACAAATATTTTTGGGTTTTAAAATCCGATATTCCGATATATATCGGCCGATATTTTGTTTTATTTATTTATATATTTTAAACTGGACATGATGGTCACAAATTTTGTCATGCTTATTTGAGTTACGAGAACTGATGGGGATGTTCTTTTAATTGTTATTCAAGCAATGTATGTCTCGTGACCAACTCAACGAGTGTTGCCAACAGGGACGGTGTAGAGCGCCCTCTGGTGGACAAACTATACAACTCCAACACTCGTGACATGGTTCAAGCGTGTTTCGTCCGTTTTTATTTTATTTTTTAAATATTCATTTATCGGCCATTATAACTGCCGATACCGATAGTTTGGAAAATGCCTAATATCGGCCGATAATATCGGTCTGGTTCTAATAAACACTTGATGTGATGATTGACAGGGCAACATTTTGAGCAATCTTGCTGAGCGATTGTTGCTTGGGCACTTTCTCATTAAAAATGCAATACATTTCTATGTGGATAATTTAGATGGGTCATGGGCCGTGTCTCATCTGTTTCCCCGCTGACGGCAACATTGCTCAAAAAGTCGCCCTGTGTATCATCACCTTTAGTTCTGGGTTTTTTTGCTTGTTTGCTGTACACCCCTTCACACGGCAGCTTCAGAAATGACATGGAGGCAGCTTCACACAATATACAGTCAATGGAGACGGTTGGGCGTGGCTTTCAGATTATTACACGTGTCGCTCTGTCTCTATGGCTTGTGTTGATGTGTTATTGGTCTCTGCAGGATCTCAAACTGGCTCTGGAAGATCAGCGAGGGCGTGTGGTCGAGCTGTCGATCGCCCTCGAGAGAGAGAGAGAGACTTCGGCTCGGCTCAGAGATCAGGAGCGGGAGGCTGGCGTCTCCTCAGAGCTGCAGGTGTGTGTCCGCTAGCACACGTAATGCTTGTGTTTGGGTCATTAGTGGCTCTCGCACCGGGGAGTTATAGGTGGCCGGTTCCCCAAGAACTAATGGTTCCCTCAGGAACGTTTTCCTGGTTGCATTCGCTCATCCAGTAACTCTGAAGGTGTGTGTGTGTGTGTGCAGGTTCAGTTAGACTCTCAGAGAGCTCGGGCCGCAGAGATCAGCAGTGCTCTGGAGAAAGAGAAGGAGCTCAACGCACAGCTGCTCCGGCTGATCCAGACGAGCTCCGCGTCAAACGCACAGGATTCTGGGACACACACACTCCAGGTAACCAGACGAACCAAACATGTTTACTTCCCTAAATAAATACTGCAAGCTCCACCACTAGCAAGGTGTTGGTGTGCGCAGGTGGAGGCGGGCGTGCTCTCGGTGGAGTCTCTCCTGCAGGCGCAGCTGGTGGAGAAGCAGGCGCAGGTGGTGCAGATGATGGAGGAGCTGGAGAAGCACCAACTGGACGCGGTGCAGCGCAAACGACAGTGGGACGAGGAGAGGTCTTCACTTCAGCAGGACCAGAATGCACTGGGGCGACGGGTGGAAGAGCTGCGGGCGGAGCTGGACACGGAGAGAGACACCGTCAGGAGCCTCGAGGGAGAGAGACACCGACTGCAGGAGAGAGTGAGAGAGCTGGAGGGAGAGAGACACCGACTGCTGGAGAGAGTGAGAGAGCTGGAGGGAGAGAGACACCGACTGCTGGAGAGAGTGAGAGAGCTGGAGGAGAAGCTGAGAGACGCTCGGCCTGCGGATCGAACCCGGGACTGGGTGTTGCAGCAGGAGACGACAGATGCTACGACACACACTGGTCAGCACACTGACCCCATCCTCAGCCGACTGCAGCTCATCGCCACCAGGATCAACAGCCTGACCAGCGACACCACGGGCAGGTACGACACCACGCATCAACTATCTGCTGCTCAAAGTTAGGGCTAGTGATGTCACAAAAGTATTGATACTTTGCAAAGTGATCAGACACCCTAGAAACGCCTTCACAACTCAGAAAATGTACTACCACTCCAAACACCCCATAAATGCCTAAACAACTCAATAACACCCTAGCAATACCTTAGAAACTAAAAAATGTGCTACCACTCCAAACACCCTAGCAACATCTTAGCAACTCAATAATATTTTATTACAATTATTCACAGCACCCTAGCAACGCCTTACCTCAATAAATACAATCACTCCAAACATCATAGCAACACCACAGCAACTCAACATAAATGTGTTACAAACACTCAAAACCCTCTAGCAATGCCTTAGCAACTCAATAAATACAACCACTTCAAACACCTTAGCAACACCTTAGCAACTCTACAAAAATGTACTACAACCACTCAAAAGACCCTATCAACACCTTAGCAACTAAAAAATGTACTATAAAAAAACACCCTAGCAACGTCTAAGCAACTCAATAAACACAACCACTTCAAACACCTTAGCAATACCTTAGTAACTCTACAAAAATTTACTACAACCACTCCAAACACCCTAGCAACACCTTAGCAACTCAACCACTCAGAACATTCTAGCAACAGCAAGGCAACCCCTTAGCAACAGAATAGTAATTCACTAACAACAACATGAACATCCTAGCAACTGTGTGTGTGTGTGTGTGTGTGTGTGTTTACAGGTTATCTGGAGAAGGGCCTGACCGTGAAAGTCTAGCGTGGCTTCACAGTAATGTACAGGATGTGATGTCACTGTTGCAGCGTATCCCATCAGCCCCTTCTGCTCTACCGGAGGTGAGCGAGCACATTTACACTCATTCGGGAAACAGTCAGCTTGTGTGGCTTTGTAAATACATATTTGATTATGCTATAAATAAATATTCATATTTGTGTTCTGGTAGCCAGCCAATTAGATTGGAGATATCAGATATATCAGATCACCAACTCCACGTCAATAGGCTACTGTTACCAGAAGTTATCATTTTGTTTATGCATACCTCCTGAATAAACATTAAAATGTGTTTGGTCTGACTTAAATAAATAATTGTAAACGGATTTGATTGGTTGATATTGAGCGCAGAAATGCGGGTGATAAGAGGCAACTTAATGAGTCGTTCATTCAAACGATTCATTCAAACAGCTGATTCATCAAGAATGAGGCAGTTGTTTGAGAAGGAGTCAGTGAATCTTTGACTCCACCGATTCGTTCAAAACACTGAATCATTAACAGGAGTGAGAGTAACTATTTTCGCTGCTAAAATACAACAAAAACAGTCAATATTTCGTCTAAAACGTAACTGACTTAATATTAACGACTTGTCTATTGATCAATCGCTGTCGTATGAAATCAGTGTCACATGATCAGTCGAGATGCACTCTTGGTCGTGTGATGTTGCTGAACTGTATTCTAGGTTATGAATATAAAAACTCCCGTATTCGTATTCGACGAAATTTTCGTATTCGTCATTCGGTGGCTCTCATTTGTCAGAACTCCTCTCAAACTGCGAAAAACGCAGTAAATCGAACCCGGTACTAATTTTTTTTATGACGGACAAAAGTTTCGGAGGCGGTGTTGGAGGACCTTTAGCGTCAGTACATTATTATGCACTATCGATCATTATCACTGCATTATAAAGGTTCATAATTGATTATTGTTATTAATTGAGTGTTATTATGCAGGTGATCTCATGTGTGTGTGTGTGTGTGTGTGTAGAGCCCCGCTCTGCTGGCTGGAGGATCCTCTAGTCTGCTGAATGAGCGTTTACTCCGCCAGAACGCAGAGCTCACGGGATTCGTCAGTCGACTGACCGAAGAGAAGAACGACTTACGAAACCAGTTACTGAACCTCGAGGACGAGCTGCGCCGAAGCAGACAGAAGAAGGCCGTCGCCGAGAGCGTGAGTCAATATATCTATCAATCAATCAATCAGTCAGTTTTTTTTTCTATTTTTTTTTGCTTTTTGTATTTTATAAATTTTTTCTGTTTGAATTTTTTTCTGGTCTATTATTTTTTTGTCTGAATGTGTTTTCTTTTTTGAAATCAAAATAATAATCCAAGGCACTCGATTTATAGTACAAAAGTTAAAAAGCCTTTATTAGTTCATGGCTTTAATTCATAAAATTGGTGACAGAGACACCTACACGTTGCGGCTCATGCCTTCGTCAGGGTGTGTGTAACAAACAAAGTCACAGGTGCGTTTTAAGTAGCAGTTGATTAGTCTCAATACTGTGCAACGTTAGGGAGCAGAGTTCAACAGATAGCATAATATCCTACAACATCAACTCTGAAAAAAAAACTGAAAAAAAAAAATAATAATAATAATAAAAAAACAAATAATGTATGTAATACAAGTGTAGAAAAAAATTCTATATACATCAATTTTTTTAATTTTTTTTTAATTTAAAAAAATATTATTTGTATAATAATTGTAATAAAAAAAAATTTTTGTAATAAAAAAAACATTATTTTTTTTCTACACTTGTGTTACATAAATTTTTTTTAGTAGTAGTTTTTCATTTTTATTTTTTTTTTCAGAGTTGATGTTGTAGGATATTATGCTATCTGTTGAACTCTGCTCCCTAACGTTGCACAGTATTGAGACTAATCAACTGCTACTTAAAACGCACCTGTGACTTTGTTTGTTACACACACCCTGACGAAGGCATGAGCCGCAACGTGTAGGTGTCTCTGTCACCAATTTTATGAATTAAAGCCATGAACTAATAAAGGCTTTTTAACTTTTGTACTATAAATCGAGTGCCTTGGATTATTATTTTGATTTCAAACACAACTATCCCAAGCAGCCAAAGAGCACGGAGACTTTACGCCCTGTGCAGCACTTCGATTGCATTCTCTGCTGTGATGTGTTTTCTTTTCTCTCTTTTTTTTGTTCATTTTATTTTCGATCTATTTTTTCCTTCCATGTTTCTGACAGTGAGCTGGCTCTGCGTACTGCCTCTGTTTTCCTCAGCACAGCAGAGTCCGTCTCAGCGCTGGTGATGCAGGATTGACCGTGTGTGTGTGTGTGTGCTCGGCAGGGTTCGGGCCGGCAGGAGCTGGTGCTGTTCTCGAGTGAGCGTGAGTCCTGGGCTCAGGAGAGGAGCCGGCTGCAGAAGGCCGTGGGTCGGGCCGAGGCAGAGCTGACCCGTCTGAGAGCCGAGATCCGCTCCGACACACTGCGGGACCTGACCGGGGCCGACCCCGACAACACGGCCCTCAAGGTGCAGCTCCTCACACACACACACACGTCTGACCGTGTCACACGCTGATCAAAATCCTCGACCTTTTGATTTTTAAGTCCTGGAAACCCCTTGAAGACAGCCATTATCATGAAGAAGCTCTTGAAATGATTGAAAATCATTATATGGGGGATGTTTTTTAATTTTATTGATCGCACCGCTCGTCTGACAGAGATGTAGAGTTTGGCATGGCTATGATATTGCTCATATCGAGCCTTCATTCTTCATGTCAATCATAAAATCAGTTTGAATAAGGAGAGCGATATCTTTATCATCGCGTCCTTCCACTGGTTAAACTCCCCGCAGTCACTGCACTTTATTATTAGTTTAGTGTAATTTATCTATTTACCTTTTCAGGATTTAGAAGATAATAAAGAGATGATTAATAAGATCTCTGATTGTAGTCCTTGGAAAAAAGCACAAAAGTAGTGCATGTAAAGCTGTGTGTCAGTGTGTGATCTGGATGTGTGTGTGTGTGTGTCCACAGAGGCTGTATGGGAAATACCTGCGTGCCGAGAGCTTCCGGAAGGCTCTGGTGTATCAGAAGAAGTATCTCCTGCTTCTGCTGGGGGGGTTTCAGGAGTGTGAGGAGGCCACGCTGTCTCTGATCGCACGCATGGGGGGCCAGCCCACACACACACACTCACACACCAGTCTGGAGTCCATCGGCCGTCAGCGCAGGGGCTTCACACGCTTCAGATCGGCTGTGCGCGTCTGCATCGCCCTCTCACGGTACACACACACACACACTCACCCTCACACACACACACACATTCACTTACTCACTCTCACACTCAGTCACACACACACACTTTCTCTCTCACACACACTCAGTCATTCTCTCTCACACACACACACACTTGTGCTCTATTTTTTTTTTTTGGTAATTACCAATATTTTATATTTGTATGATTTAATTGTTTGTGATAGTTTTGCTTTTATTGTAAAATGGTTTATTTTCCTTTACTGAACTGGTTTTATTGGGTGTGTGTGTGTGTGTGTGTGTGTGTGTGTGTGTGTGTGTGTGTGTGTTCTGCAGGATGAGGTTTCTGGTGAAGAGATGGCAGAGAGCCGGAGGAACCGTGAGCACTGCGATCGTCAGCAGAAACGGCCTCAGCCAGGTCACAGGTGACTGCATCCTGTTCATCCCTGTGTGTGTGTGTGTGTGTGTGTGTGTGTGTGTGTGTGTGTTAGGGGTGTAACGATACACAAAACTGACGATTCGGTTTCCCCACGGTTTTGCATTTATTTATCCTGGCTTTCATATACATTTTTTATCTTACAGTTACTGTAAATTTGGCCTCTAGTTCATAAACGCCAGAGCAGAACTGGGTTCTCCCAAGGGGTTTTTTCTCCATCGGGTCATCTGATGGAGTTTTAGGACATCATCGGGTCATCTGATGGAGTTTTAGGACATCATCGGGTCATCTGATGGAGTTTTAGGACATCATCGGGTCATCTGATGGAGTTTTAGGACATCATCGGGTCATCTGATGGAGTTTTAGGACATCATCGGGTCATCTGATGGAGTTTTAGGACATCATCGGGTCATCTGATGGAGTTTTTCGGCCACTGTTGCCTTTGGCTTGCTCAGTTGGGGATATTCAAACTAAAGAGCCTCATTGATGTACAGTTCACTGATGTACAGTGCTGATCACTGTAGCCAATCACAGGCATATCCAATGAGCTCGTGAGCACCACGGCCAATCAGAGGTGTTTATGATCCCGCTCAAAGCCTCACATTTTTAATAATTCTAGTGTTGACTTGGTACCGAAGTCAGTACTTTGGACAACCCTAGTGTGTATATATCATGTTGCCCTCTGAAGCTCACTGAGTGTGTGTGTGTGTGTGTGTGTGCAGGTGCGGATGTGAGGAACGAGTCTTCATTCCTGCAGCCCGGGAGCGTTGAGGTGTTCAGAGAGCGGCGGGGGACGAGCCGGGGCCGTACGGGACGAGACTCGCCTCGATCCACCCCATCAGTGCAGCACAGGTACAGCGCACACACTCAGCCCATCATGAACACACACACACACACACACAACTCAAGCCCAAACACAGGCTTTACACATGGTGTGTCTGAAAGCGTTTTAAAAACACCACATGGACACATAAACGCAGCACTCGCCTGTATAGACCCTGTTTTATACGTCTGGGCAGTGTATTCATCATCATCACGCGTGGACAGGAGGATGTTGATGAGTGTGTCGCGTCTCTCTCCAGGTATCTCAGTATGGCCGCTGAGCCCGGAGGTTTACCGTGTTCCCACCTGCAGAACTACGACCCGGATCGCGCTCTCACCGACTACATCTCACGCCTGGAGGCCCTGCAGAGGCGCCTGGGAAGTGTGCAGTCAGGTGATCACCGTTAATGACAGATAGTACAAATATATTAACAGAAGTTATTCAGTCGAGATCGAGTGAGTTTTCTCTGATCAGTGTTATTATAGACGGCTTCTGTCACTTTAACCCTTCTGCATCCTGATGGACAGTTTTGTTTTTTTGATCACTTTGCCTGTGTTAAAGCTAACTGCAAAACAACTTGGTGTGTATTTTTATTGGAATTTTACTATTTCATCGTCATTTTCTTAAAAAAATATTTTTTGCATTCGGTACAAAAAATACTCCCTCTCAGCGCCTTTTGGACAAAAATGTCCCCATTGAAAACTGCCATTTTTAATCCCCGGTTCAGTCAACTATAAAATTATGCAATCTTTGTTAAGAGGCTTTCATTCTGATGCCAAGGCTTATTTTACTATTTTTTTATCTGATGGTGTCATTTTTTTTTTAAGTTTGGCCTATAAAACAAATATCGCTTTATTCCTGTTTTCTGCTTCGGCATATTATAGAGCCAACGGGATAAATTATGCAACGATATTTGTGTGGGTGTGTTGGTATGGATGTCAGAGTGTGGTTAGTATGTGTGTTATAAAAAAATATAATAATGAGAGAGAAAAACTGCAAATAACAAATCCAGTCACTGTGAGCTGCAGTGGGGTTTTGCTGCCACCCAATGGGGAAAATATGTTACTACACCCAAACAAACTGTTACCCAAAGCTCATTTTTTGAGAAATTTGGAACACAACCTATTTAGATTTATGGCTTTGATTTTATTGCAGTTTTGAGTTCAACCTGATTTATAAAATATATATTTTATATAAAATATTTGTTATATTTAACTTATACCTATATAACTTTTTTTGGATTTACTTATCATTATTATTGTTTTACTTCAGCAATAATCTGCAAAGGGTCTTTACAATGATACCAAACTTAAGTTTGTTCTCCGAAGCGTCACATTTTTACGACAGTTTTTTGACATGGACATTTTTGTCCTCTTTTTACCTATATGTAACTTTTTTTTAAATTGATGCACAAGGGTTAAGAGCTGCACTGCTCCAGTATACTGATACACACGTGTGAGTCTCTCGCTAACTCACACTGAGTCGATAAGACGAATCTACAGTTTTATTTTAGAACAAGTATCAGATTCCTGACCTCAAGAACTCGATTCTCAACCCTAAATGAATATAATATTGCTGATGTGACTGATGTGAACTGAATGACTGCGACTTCATGCTGATGTTGATCTGTGTCCTGCAGGTTCCTCCTCGTACGCTCAATTGCACTTTGGAGTCAGAAGATAAAGATCTTCATCTACATTCAAACTGGCTTGAAGAATCTCGGTTGCCTTCTCTCGTGCGGAGCTGCTGTGCTTTTATACTCTTGCTATACATGTCTGTGGGACCAAAAAGACGTTGTTTTTGTGTGTGTGTGTGTGTATCATCTTATAATCAAGCTTTTTGTTGGCGGCACTTGAAACGGCTTCAACATCTGTACATTAGTTCTACCTTATTTGTTGTTAATGGAAAACAATCATGTTGTTACTGTATATTTGTGGAATGCTAATTTAAGTTGATTAATTTAAGAAGAGTTGTGTGGTGAACAGGACGGCTGCTATCGGCTCTTGATGACCTCATGAACACTAGCGGGAGGACGGCGGGGCGTGCGGCGAAGCTTCGCTAGCTAGTAATGTTGTCAGGTACTCTACACTGTGCTTTATTCGCTCGCTCCCTTGAAAAGACCCGAGGACATTTGTAGAAGACATATTTTTGTAAAGGTAGGAGCTTTGGATTTTATGGGTATTTTGTCAAAACTGAAATAAAGATTAATATAATATTTGAAAAGTGCCTTGGTCTCCGTTCTCCTTTATTCTGTATCCGTGTTCATTTGTTATGAGCATGACGTGTGTGAAATATGACCCGTTTCTTTGTGTAAGAGTACAGTAAAACGGCTGTGGACATCATGTGTTTAGCTGATTTTGATCGGCAATCTCTTTACCAAGTGAACTAAATATATGATGAGACTGTGTCATTTATTCACAGTAACTGTTGATCAGTTTGAAAGCTAAAATGATGAATTATATTTACACAATTTATGTAATTTGTGAAACACTTTAAGAAATTAACGAACAAAACCATATCAAAGACTTGTTTGTTTTAGTTTCTCAGCCTGTGGGTAAAAAGAGCCACCCCCTGTATCTAGACAACAGTAATCAAAAGTAATCACAAATTATGTAAATATAGTTCCCATTCCACAATTAGCACACGGAGAGAGATGTACAAACAGAGTGAACTCATCATGTTCCTAAAGTTAGCAGGTTTGTATCTTAATTCAAATATATTAGTAAATCGTACAAGAGCGTACACATTTAAGCTTTTACATTCGCATATTGCTTTTATTCTCTTGTCAAAACACACTAAAAAGTATGAATTTTGCCTTTGTTTAATTGATGCCCTTAATAAGTTCATAATTATTTTAATTTGTTTTTGTCGTCTTATATCAGTGTTTTAGAACTTGATTTCCATTGATACACACCATTCTGAGGTATATTTAGAATTATTATTTTAAACAAATACTCTTTTATTTTGCCCAAAAAAAAAAATCCATTCTGTGACGCTAGCCCTTTATAACTGCTCATATAGTCGAGATAAAAGTAGCAAAAAGACCATTTATTTTGTATTTCAATTTAAAGTTAATGAAAGTTTCTCAGCATCATATTGTCCAGTCTTCTGGTTTGTATTTCCATGTATTATTTATTTATTGGTTGTATTAGAGTAGATTTATGAACCGCTCGTTTGAAAATCTACCTGCTAAACTTCAAACATTACAATGCTCATAATACGTTTAGGTAGCTCTACAATAAGTAAATCTAGTTCACCAGTTATTGCCATAAAAATACACAGAGCTACGTGAAAACGGATGTTCAGACTAATCTAAAGATGGCGGCTTGTTATTCGTAATGATGATCTCCGTCCGTTCCCCTGAAGTTTACAAATTCGAGGGACACTCGTGAGTATCTTTACAATTAAACCTTTTAATTATCTGTTTTTGGAGTACCTTGAGTCCCTCTAAATGGCAAACAAACTTGAATATTTGAACGTGACTTCTCGAAATGTTTAGAAAGTTGTTTTTTTTTTTGTTTAAGGTGTTTATATATAGGTTTATGATGATTTCCTTCAGTATTTTTCTTTAAAAAAGTATTTGAAACTAACATGTCTAAATATTAACTCGTCTTTTTGAGGACGATCTGATTTGCAAAAATAGACACAAGCTTGTACCCTTGACTTTATTGGATTTTCTCTTCGATTCAGTCGAAATGCTACGTTGTATGCTTATGAGTTCAGCCGTGGCTGGTTATCCTCAGACATACTTTATTATTGTTTAATATGGATTTTACAAAATGTCAACTGGAGACGTGCAGGGAATGTTTTTCCGACTAAACATCTTTCTCAATCATTAAAGCTGGACTGCGATATTTTATCTCCAATGAGTAAAAATAATTTTGTAACGTATTTTTATAGTATTCTTTCTGTTTTTTAACTGGTTGATCAGGGGAGAGCGCGAACGCAGTCCCCCACTACCATAAATTTTGCAGTCGAGATTCTCACATTTGGAGAATTCGGAAGGGTCAACGAAGCCTAAAGTGCAATGGCCAAGTCTCGCCCTCGGAGAACCACCTTCGTGATCATGGTATCTCCCCTGCCAGGTAAGTATGAGCTCCTCATGAAGTCTGAGGGAACCTGACTTCAGCAAACACGCGTCTCGGAGACGGCGAGGGACACGTCACTCCATAAAGTCAACGGCATATGGATGAAGATTCATGTCTCCGCGCGTTTCTCTCTCAAAGTTTAGCTGTTTATCGACCTTTAAACAGCAGTAGAAACAACAAAGATGTATCGTTTTATTTTGTTGCGAATAATTTCCCGTGATGCAACACAAGCGTCTACCCAATGGAATAACAGATGTTCAAAATCATATTTTAAGAACTCGATGATAAGATTTTTTAAACACAAATCAAAAGACACCCTTTTTGAGACCACTATTCGAAATACGTTGTTTTTAATCGGTTTTATTATCAAAAGGCAACGGTAACGTAGCCTGGCATGCCAGACCTACATCAAGATGTCATTATTTGCTGCAAAATAATTTTTGTTGCCGCTAGGGTGCGTCTAGATTTCTAGGCTAACGGTAACGTAAATCGGTAACGTACGCATTATCGCCTACATCACTTCCGGGACATTAAAACGAGGATGCGCAATTTTTTTAAAAAAATGTCTAAATTCTTAACCTAATAACGCCACTTAACGTTTTGTAAACTTGAACACGAAGCGGTTTTTATAAAAAACGAAACGTTTTATGTATTTATGTTTTTAATGCTCACAAAAAAAATTAATACAGCCGAGTCCCCCAGTCCAGATTAAGTTCCTTCAGTCTTCTTAATCCAGATTAAGTGCCAAATCCTTAAGCACAGCAATTGTTCTTGTAGCTTTTAAGTTTTTTGAGAACTCAATACATTTTAATTTCATGTTTAAATCTTTAAAAAAAGAGGATTTAGAAAAGTTGCATTATTTGTGAATGTGAAATTTAGCTAACAGAAAAATAAGGTTTATAAAATAAATAACACTTTTCACATTCATGAAAACCAAAAATTACATTTCTATAGGCCCTTTGTAAATTCAAAGTTGGATTCACATACAACCTCGACAAGCCCTCAGCTTTGGACATTTCTTCCCTTTAATAACAGATCTCGCTGGAGCCACATAAAGTCTTTTCTGTGTAGCCTACTCTCAATTAGAGGATTAAAATTTGCAGAGCACCTTTCTTGGTCATTTTTGGTTATGATAATACCTAAATATGATACCTGATCTCTAATTTGAATAAGCCTGAAGCTTTGGTAATATAGTGCTAACGGGACTTGGTCAGCGTCATGCAAAAAGTGTGTATCATCAGCCGACTGACTGATGAGGATCTGTTGGTCAGCAATAGAGATACCACAAAGACCAGAAACATAAGAAGCAAATATCTGGGAAACTAAAAACAAATAAGGGGTTATTGGACATACCACGTGACAAGTAAAACCTAGGAGAAGTATACCATATTTTAATTTGATTGTACTACTACAATTGTAATCAAGAGTTCTTACCGCATTTGCACCAAAACCAAACTTTTGCACCGATTTAAAAATAAAATGATGTTCTACTACTCTACTGAATCAAAAGCTTGATAGAAATCCAGGAAAAGAATAAATGTATGTTCCACTATTGCTATAATCAAATAAATCTAAAACTGATCTAACGTTATTCATTTAGTGTCGGTATTTCATAAATCCAGACTGAGTCTCATCTATAACGCTCTCTAAACATTCTTTAAGTCTTTTTGCAAATATTATGGCAAATATTTTATAATCGTTGTTAAGGAGCGTGATGGGTCGCCAATTGTCCAACAATGTAGATCTTTGGAAATTAGTGTGATGTCACCAGAGGGTAAAGCTTCTTTATCAATACTCTCTTTAAAACACTTGTTAAAAAAGGAGAAAGTTCATCAGCAAATCATTTGTCCAGCTCAGCTGTAAGTCCATTTATCTTCATGAGGAACACTCCATCACAACACAATCTATCACTTTCAGAGAGAGCTTTAACATTATTAATTGACTCCATAAGTCGATATCTGCTCAATACAGTTTGAACTATAAAGATTTTTTTTTTTAAATTGGCACTGAAAATGGCTATATCCTTTGGATCTTTTACAATTTTGCCATCAACACATAATTTCTCAATTGTTGAAAGGGTAAAAATGTTGTTTTTCAAGCTTAAAGAAATATGCAGAGATCTTTTCCTGGATCTTATAAGCACCTCTAATCTTTAATAATATAAATCATCTAATTTCGTCAGATTTCTCCTCCACAGACAGACAACTAAAGTTACAGGTTTGAGATCATTTCAAGATCAAACTGTCCTCAAGTAATCTTCTCTGTTTGTATAAGATTGCTCCAACTTTCCTTAAATAAACTCTTATCTCAAATTTGAGAAGCCCCCAATTGGTACAAACAGAGCTTTGAATTGTGGCTGTTTTCCAATACCAACAGTTAGCAATTAATTCTTTAATTTTATACTTTACATCTGGTAATTCTAAGAGTGAACTGTGAATTTTTGTAAAGATACGTTTAGCCAGTACTTTTTAAATACATCATTATATTCAAATTGCAAACACGAGGAGAGTATCTGCACAACCGACAGACCAAGGTGCTCCGAAACGGTAGGAAATCGAATTAAATAGAATGGAGGATTTCAACTGTGACAAGATGATTGACAGGGACAGGGCAGTTGGGCAGTTTACGGTGACAGGATGCACGCAGCACGCGACAGATCTGTCCGTTAAAGATGACGTAGTATGTCCCAAAGCTTGCTCTTTTGCTACACACTCAAAAGTATGTACTTTTTCTTCACAAAAAGACTACATACTTTTAAGCGAATTGGAATACAGGGATCGTGATTAATAACTGCCACTAACAAAAAACAGCGACTGTCTTGTGCTCGTGTGTGATTGGCCGATGGACTCTGTGCTCGTGTGTGATTGGCCGATGTTAAACTCCGGGTTAACGGTTGAATCCGCTTGTTTTGAGGGTTTTCTCTCGTTATTTGTGCGAATCTCCGCGTTTCTCTCAGTCTCCGAGCGGGACATTATTTCTCGAGTGTGTGTGTTTGTAGTTTGAGGAGTTTCTCCTGATCTCAGACCGAGTGACCGTCATTGAGGTGTGTGTCGCGCTGAGTTAGTGCTTTAGCTCGAACCCTTTCTCAGTGTCGCTTCTCGGCCTTTTGGCTAAGATCAAGTGTAGTATCTGTTCTTATCAGTTTAATATCTGATACGTCCCCTATCCGGGGACCAAGTATTAAATTGATTTTTGGATCAGGGAGATGGAATAGGGGCTTGCTCCGTCCACTCCACGCATCGACCTGTTATTGCAGTGCTTCCAGGAACGGTGCACCCCTCACGGGGAAATATCACAGTAAAGAGTTGAAAACGAAATTATGTTACTGTTTCGTGAATGTTGTTATTATATCCAATTAATTGAGAGAACGGATATTTCATAAATGTATTTCGTCACGTTAGTAAATTAACTAAACCTGTTAGGTCATATTGGTGACTTTATAAAACCATTATGATGATTGATCATGTTAGAAGACATATCCTGAATTTATACTAAAATTTTAAAAGTGAAACAGAGCATTTTCACACGAAGATTGTGAACTGCGCATGCTTATTGACCTCGCAAACAAACCACGCCCACGGGATGTCATCACGTCAGCCTCGGACGCCAAGTAATGTGACGCAGCAAAATCTGGTGTCCGCTCAGTTACAGCCACATTCCTCGAGTAAACTCGACATTAACAGTCATGGCGAAGAACATGATGCTTTACTGGTGCTCCGGCTCTCCGCCGTGCTGGAGGCTCATGATCGCGCTGGAGGAGAAGAAACTGCAGGGATACAATCACAAACATCTGTCGTTTGACAAGAAAGAGCATCAGTGTGCAGAAGTGAAGGCGCTCAACCCCAGACTTCAGGTGCGCCTCTGACAGACACCTGTTGACGGAGTTCTGCTGTTTACTACACATGCAACTTTCACAAAGAGAGCAAAAATTTGACTAACTTTTGTTAAACTACTGCACTTTTATTATTATTATTATTATTATTATTATTTACAGGTTCCAACTTTCAAGCACGGAGACCTCATCGTGAACGAGTCTTTCGCCGCGTGTCTGTATCTGGAGGTAAATCAGTGCCACAAACACTTGCGCGCTTGCAGAAACACATCTGTGCCTCATTTAAATCAAACAGAGTTATAAATCTTATGAATAAAAAAAATATATACTCAGTAAAAAAAGACGTAATCAATGATCTCATAATTCATGCTTTCATATTAAACGGTTAAGGGCCTTTCACAAATATCTATATAAAACAGAAAAATATGTCAATATTATTGCATGTATTAATAAAACGCTTTGGTTCCCCTGGGAAACTTTTGCATGCGATCCCTCGCAAAAGAACGCAAAGGTTTTGTGTGCGAACGCAAATTTTCTTGTGGAACCCATTTTGTGAAGGACATTAAAATAAAACTCCCATCATATTTTTGCATTACTATGTCAGTTCATAGTAAGGTTTTATACAAAGTTTTTTTTAGGTTTTATACAAACACAGTACATGAAAACAGTTGTGAAATCGATCACAGGCTGATCGGTCTGTGATTCAATCTATTTGCAACCTTATGATTCTCTCCAGAGTGCGTTCAAGTCTCAAGGAACCCGTCTGATCCCGGAGGATCCAGCGGAGCAGGCGCTCGTCTACCAGCGCATGTTCGAGACCAACAACCTGCAGCAGAAAATGTGTAAGTGATTTAACTCCTCAACGTACGTTTAAAGCTGGTTCAATGCTTCTATCGCCGGTTTCTGCTTCTTCTTTGCCTGTGTTTGATCCTGAGATACAGAACTCTTTCAAATGATGTGTAATAGCGCCCCCTACAGTTTAACAGTGGAAACATGGGTTTCTGGAAATCTGGCGGGGAAAGAGTTAATGAGTGCATAGATATATTAATAAAATTGATTTCAACAGTTAGCCTATAGTATGATACAGCATTAGCCTCCTTATAGAAGCGTTCACAGGTCTTCAACAGAACAATAACGGGTCTCTACTCAGATCTTCACTCATCTGGTACAAAATAGCTTATAATAGGAATTTCTGTAGTTTATTGGCTGTTATATCAATCACATGCTCTCTTTGCTCATGGTTTGCATTAAGAAAACAATCGTGTCGTTATGGTTCTTGCACTCGATGTCCAACAGCGCCCTACTAGTGGTTGATTTGGGTAGCAGCTTTGCTTCACATTGAGCGCACGACAGCTGGTTATTCTCTGCTGGACTCGTGTGTGTGTGTGTGTGTGTGTGTGCAGATGATGTGGCCTTCTACGAGTATTACGTCCCGGAGGGAGAGCGTCACGAGTCGGCCCTGAAGAGGAACCGAGAGAGTCTGGTCGCCGAGCTGAAGCTGTGGGACGGGTACTTGGAGAAGGTTGTGTTTTAAACAGGGAATCTGTGACTTGATCGCTAGTAGTGCTGCCCTCGACTAACGATTTTTCTAGTCGACTAGTAGTCGTTCATTTAAGTGATTAGTCGACTAATCCCGTGTATATTTATAAGTCAAATCTTAGTAATGAGCCATTAATAGCTCACCCATAAAGCCACAGCGCACCAGCAAAAGGAATGATTATGAATGGCAGACTGTCTGAACATTTGAATAATTTGTTTTGGCTGCAGGGATCAATCTCCACATTAGTGCACCTTTCATAACATTTCATAATATTTGTTAACAATACAAATCTGTTAGTTTAAAAAATAGACATTTGAAGCTTTGAATAGATGTGTTTCTCATGTCTGTGAGGAAAGGCCACGCTGAGTTTCGGTTTATTTTAAGTTCGCCGAGGCCGAGACGGGAGAAAGCACATCCTGATTGTTTTACGAAAGCTCAACGTTTTAGTTATTTTAGTCCACACTTATAAAATGAGTCGGTTTGCTGTGACGTTCTAGGCTACTCTTGATGTAAGACCATTACAGGATTTTAAGTGTTGTGCCGTAAGAGCGCTAACAGCTTCCACACTTAGATATGCGCGTAACAAAATGCTAGCGCACATTTATCTAGATTAGCATTATAGCGCGCGGCCATGTGAAGCTGCTACTACTGGCATGTTTCAAATGATAAGCCATGTTTAGGGTCGATGGATGATAGGCAAACGTTTGGGTTTGTACTTAACACGCCGTTCACGATCTGTCCCCTGTGGATTACGCAACTTCGCCACAAGGTTTTTGTTTTTTCTTCCACTGACCGACTAATAACAGTTTTGTTCGACTAGCCTTATCTAAACGATTATTAGCGGGCAGCCCTAATCGATAGTCTCACGATCTCACGAAATGACCCCAACATCACATGATGACAGCAAACTTTAGCGCTTCAGTCTCGTCACGTTCGGAAGAAATATCACGGAGAGGAACATTAGCTAAAGGATTTAATACAATGGACCTGATTCGCTGCTTGTTATTCATTCTTATTGCAATTAATTGCATTATAAATGCCATAAATTGAGGATAACTATTGCCATAACTGTTATCAACCCTTGTCCTTTGAAGTTGAATTGAATTTGTGGTCCTAATTAACTCTGTGTTCTGTTGGTCAGATGGGTAAAGGGTCGTTCCTGGCCGGCAAGAGCTTCACCATGGCGGACGTCGTTTGTTTCCCAGTTATCGCCTATTTCCCACGACTTCAGTGAGTGAAACCATTATCAATCCTCCTTACACAGCATTATTAATCATAATATCAGGTTAAGGTTTAACGTTTGATGTGTTCGACTGGTTTAATGATGTTTGATGTGTTCGACTGGTTTAATGTTTGATGTGTTCGACTGGTTTAATGTTTGATGTGTTCGACTGGTTTAATGATGTTTGATGTGTTCGACTGGTTTAATGTTTAATGTGTTTGACTGGTTTAATGTTTGACTGGTTTAATGATGTTTGATGTGTTTGACTGGTTTAATGTTTGACTGGTTTAATGATGTTTGATGTGTTCGACTGGTTTAATGTTCGACTGGTTTAATGATGTTTGATGTGTTCGACTGGTTAACAGCTGTCCTAAAGAGAGATGTCCCAGACTGATGGAGTATTATGAAATGTTGAAGGAGCGTCCCAGTATTAAGGCCAGCTGGCCTCTGGAATGGCTGGAGAAACCCGAGGGTGAGGACACACTGAAGAACCTGTGAGGAACATCGAGACGTTCAGCGGATCACATTAATATTGCATTAATAAGTTCAGCTTTGATGTATTCAGTAATTGCTTGTGATGTTTTCTAACAGTTGTTTATGCAAGAAATGTTGAATTAATTCACACCTACAACTGTTAAATCACAGCTCTTGTCTAGTTTGCTACACCTTTCATTTGTGATGTTTTCAGCTTCTGTTTGTGTCTGCCCATTTAATTTGTGAACTTTATTTTGAACCGTTTCTAAAGCTTGTGATTGTATGTGAATGTGATGGCAGATTACCTCCAGACAGCAGCAGTGTGGGCCGGATCTGGGCTTCAATTAAACGATTACATTTCATACCGTCGCAGTGTTTTATAGAAGCAAGCATTGGTTCATGTTCATACACATAATTTTTCTTATTTATCATGTTTATTCTTCCATATTTGTTCATTAAATAAAAAGGAAGTCAATTCAACCGGGACGTCTATAATCATTATACAAATCATAGACTTGTTATTGTTGAATTCATGAAAATAATCCGAGCACATCAACTATGGAAGATTAAATAAGGTTGAATTTGTCCATTAATATGTAAGATGTGCACAGGGGTTCCCAGATTTTACATTTCCTCATTCACCAAATAACAATGACTTAAAAGATATGTTTTAAAAGTATAAAATTTATTCACAGACATTAGAAAAATAAACGAAAAGTATATCAGTATAAATTTCAAACTCTTCAACCAGGCGTAAATCTCTCCGAATCATATTTTACTCTCTGTTTATTGTAAGCAAAAATTCAATAAACAGATCGATAAACTAATGTCAGTCAGTCAGCGGTAAAACGAAATGACCGTTACTTTTTAAATTACGCGACTGCGCGCGCATCTTTCTGCGCTTAATCCTGGTTTAATATTTTAGCTAAACAGTTGGAATTATCTGGTCATTACGTGTTTTGACGGATCAAATTTCTTCATTTTATTAAATGCTAAACTAATTTCAGAGCTCTGACTGGCCGCCGGGAAACCAGTAACAAAGTCCATGAAATTGAAACTAACACACGTATTCTGGAATGGTTATTAACATAACATTAGAGAATGTTATGCTATTTTTAGGTTATTACAAAAAAACTTCCTGCACGTTCTGGGAATTCGTTAAAAAATGTTCCCAGAAAGTTCTTATTTGGTTGCAAAAATTAAATACAAATGACGCAATAATTCTTGCGTACAGCTAAAACTTGACTGAGATCAGAATGTTTGAATAAAATAGCCTACTTTTAAGTTATAGGAGATGATGCGCATTTTAAGGCAAAATCAGATGTAATGAAACAAATATGAGATATGAAATCGCATCTTCCACAATAAACACATTGATGATGATTCATGATGATCCTGCAGTGACTGAGCAGTTTCAGCTTCACCTTATCTTCTGGTTATCTTCATCATTATCATGTGGACTTTCGAAGCTGACCAAAGTCAACAATGACACAGCGAAATATAAATGAAAAAATAAAAATAAAAACATACTATTTACACTATATTCTATTTTTTATTGCTAATTGAACATCATTACATTTTAATAACTGAAATATTTGAACATTTAACTCTTTTTAACTAAATTTAAACAATTTTTCCTTTACTTTGAAATATAACACTTTACAACAAGGTTCCACACTAGGATGGCTTGAGGGTGAGTAAATTATGGGATGTTTTTTTTTTAAGGTTAACTATTCCTTTAAGTAGCCTATCTACGTCAAGTTCACACGAGCATAATCTGCGCATGCTCCTTGAACTTGCGGACAGGCCACGCCCACAGCTCGAAACGCATAACGCAACAAAATCTGTCATCTGTAACGACATTTCTGATTAAACTGGACATTATGGCGAAGAACATGATGCTTTACTGGGGCTCCGGCTCTCCGCCGTGCTGGAGGGTCATGATCGCGCTGGAGGAGAAGAAACTGCAGGGATACAATCACAAACTTCTGTCGTTTGACAAGAAAGAGCATCAGTGTGCAGAAGTGAAGGCGCTCAACCCCAGAGTTCAGGTGCGCCTCTGACAGACGGAGAGTTTCATACAGAGACACGACATTTACCAAACTTGTGTTTTTAACATTGCACATTAATTTATCTTGCAGCTTCCAACTTTCAAGCACGGAGACCTCATCGTGAACGAGTCTTTCGCCGCGTGTCTGTATCTGGAGGTAAATCTGTGCCACAAACACTTGCGCGCTCGTAGAAACACATCTGTGCCTCATTTAAAGGGTATATTGCAGGTTAGAGGACCCAACGAGTCAATGCATAAAAAAACAATGTAGGAACTAGATTTTCTTTAAAATATACTTATAAATACGCTACAGAAGCTTCTGAAGTTGTTTTTGTGAGAAAACTTTACTTCCGCGTCTGAAAATGGGTGTGGCGGGCGTGACGCAATGAGCGGGAGAGCCGTCGATTCACACAACAGGAAAACAATGGATTGCATGACATTTCGGACGCTGAGGAAATACTCGTATGACGGATCAAGCCAGAAAGTTATGAGCCTGCTATGCTAAAGAGATCAGGGACAGGCCAGGATAATGTCAGACAGAACGGTTGGGTTATAACATAAACAGAAAATTAAAGATTTGAGTATTTAAGCAACCAATTTTGTTTTTCAATTACAAGTTCTATTTAGGGCATTACATGACTAAGTTACCTATTTAACACTATTTGATGCCATTGGTAGTACACGACGATCAATATTCTTGCTTCAGCATACCATGTTGAACTCCATCATATCGCCGGGATGCTAATCATTTGATCTGGAGTCAACGCTACACACGACCACGTTTTCCGAGCCGATGCAGAAGAGAAATCCCGTCTCTTCACCTGCTCAACCCGCACCAGGAACGAAAGATAGGCTATAGCACCGTCACTTTTATTGTAATGGAAACTTGTGGACTCGATCTTGAAGTCCTGCAGGCTGGAGTTTTTGCAATCTCCACAAACACAATAATTTACCATGACGATGATAAATTAAAATGCAAAAACTAACGAAAGCACACTGACTGACGAGCGCTCTCACTGAACACCAGCCTGCTCTCCACTGAGCCGAGGCTGCGGCTCCCTGATATGACGTCAAATGACGCGATGTTGAAAAAAAAGCCGTTTTTACTAGCAATCCAAGAAACGCTCACTTTATCTTCTAAATTAGTGCCCTTATGTTGTTTTAAAACATTTTAAATCCTGCATTAACTTTTCATATGGTATTTTCATACATGGTTATCTATAAATTTCGAATTTTTTTTTTTTTTTTTT
This sequence comes from Pimephales promelas, assembly GCF_016745375.1. The sequence goes on from NW_024121128.1 coordinate 625,867, forward strand.
TTTTTTTTTTACCTGCAATATGCTCTTTAAACATGACCACGAGAGCCCATTCCCGCCACATAATAGAAAAATTGGTAAGTCTTAATGGCAAAAAATTATGATATGATAGTTCTCATAAAAAATTATGATATAATAAAATAGTGATATAATATAAAGTTATGACATAAAAGTCATTGACATACTAAACCATAATTGAGAAATAACATGCCAAGCCTTAAAGAGTAACTAAACACTAAACCAACTTTTTTTAGTTAATGATCTGTAAGAATGGATATTTATTAATACCAGTCATTGATTCAAGTAACTTTTTTTGACATTTGTTTATAAAGTGTTTTATTTCTACAATATATGGTGTAAAAACGTCCTAGTGCTGCCCTCTTCAGGTTGAACGGTGGCTACTGCAGTTGAATTTTCCTATTGGATGTTCCGCACTTCGTGACGTACGCAGGTTTCAGCTCACCACGCGAGCTACGCCCTTGGCTGTATAAAAACTATCTTGTGTCGTCAAAAGCAATGTAGGGAGTAAGGAATTGAAATTGTGAGTATTGAAAACGATCAGGATAGAGTGTTTTAGCATCTATTTCGTCCCCTCTATCTCCGCTGGGGTCAGCCCACTTTTTCAGCATTTTCAAATATTGCCAGTGGGTGGAGTCAGGCTCTGACCAAGGGTTTAGTTACCCTTTAATGTCGTAATTATGTGTGTTTGTCAATTTAATTTTTTTGTCTTGAAAATGTAAGTCAAAGTTTTGACTCCATCTCATAATCATGTCACAAGTATGTCATCATTTTTACTTTTTTTGGTATAATTATGACTTATAAAAGTCTGAGTTTTTTTTCACGAAAATAAACAAATACATATTTCAATATTATTGCATGTATTCATAAAATTTTTGCGTTCGCCTGAGAAACTTTTACACAAGGTTTTTTGAGCAAATGCAAACGTTCTCGCGCAACCCGTTTTGTGAAAGACCGCAAAAATATTTAAATATATTTCAAACTACCATCATATTTTTCCTTGACTGTGTCAATTTAGGGACAAACAAAATATGACAAAAAAAAGAGTTTCCTTTGATTTTATACAAACAGTGCACTGTGTTTGAGTCTGCGACATCTCGCAGGATTATGGTCCAAATAAACGACAATAATATTGTCTATCAAACCGGGATAGGCGAGTTACAAATAATCACTTGTACTAGTTTTCAAGGGTTTAAGAAAAGCTACGATATTTTATTCCAGTTTAGAGTAGATATTGATTTAAAAGTTCCAATGTAGACTTCCCATGTTTATGTGCTTATATTGCATGTTTGTGTGATTGTGTGAAAGTTCTGTCATTAAACTCTATTTGGCACAGACTCGTCTGTAATCGCCTTGCAATCACATGATTCTCTATAGAACACAGCTGATTGGTTCCTGCTGTATCAGTAGCCAATGAGCTCGCAGCTCAACCTTCAAATACTGGTCAGCATTTGCTATTGACATTGAATCCATGCTTTTCAAGGAAAGTAGTTATAACAATTACTTCAAACACAAAGATGAGGGTCACGCCACAGACTGGGCAATGTTTCTGGTTTCCAGAGTGCGTTCCAGTCTCAAGGAACCCGTCTGATCCCGGAGGATCCAGCGGAGCAGGCGCTCGTCTACCAGCGCATGTTCGAGACCAACAACCTGCAGCAGAAAATGTGTAAGTGATTTAACTCATCAATGTACGTTTAAAGCGGTCCAAACTAGGGATGGGCAACGATTAATCGCGATTAATCGCATCCAAAATAAAAGTTTGTGTTTACATAATATATGTGTGTGTAGTGTGTATAATTAATTTGTATATATAAATACCCACACATGCATGTATATATTTAAGAAAAATGTGTTATTAATACATCAAATATTTATATTTATATATAGTATTAATTGTGAATGCACATATTTCTTAAATGTATAGTTGCATGTGTGGGTATTTATATACAAATTAATTATACACTACACACGCATATATTATGTAAACAAAAACTTTTATTTTGGAATGCGATTAATCGCGATTAATCGTTGCCCATCCCTAGTCCAAACGATACCAGAGATACTCCAGCACTCGTGGTTTATGTTAGCGGTTTACAGTGACAAAAAGTCATTTGTTTATTAACTGATGCAACATGTCTCTGGCATATAAAAAACATTAAAATAACAGGATTAATTAATGTATTTCACATAAAGGATAAATAACACGTAAATGGACACGCAACATTAGTGGAAAGCTGAGTGAGTGAGTGGAGGCGGGACTCATTTGCATATTCATAGAACCGCATATACTAGAAACAAGTGTGTCGAGTTACATTCAAAATGTTTCAAGGCCTGAAGAATTAAAAAAATGGTGATCAAAGAAGGGTTGATATTGACTATGGGGGACTTTAAGCTCTCTGTTGACGGTCACTGCTAACCCCTTTACAAAGGGGCATTTTTAATGATATCACATGATTTCAAATGGCAAACTTAAATGTAATGACTTATAACTCTACAAAAAAAAACCCAAACAAACATGGTCTCATTTGATAGAAACCTTTAAAGGTGCCATCTGGAACTAAAAATCAAAAAATATTCCATATTCCATAACAGATGGGGGCAGTATACCTCCAGAAAATGTGTTGTGCCGCGCGTACTCTCACGTCTTCAAACAACACAAGCGAGCGCTGTTTTGCTCTCTTTCTCCGCATATTATTCAAATCATTTGACACGATAGTAAAAGGTTGGAAGACGGCAGTTTCACGTGGAACATTTGGAGATTTTTAGAGATCAGAGACTAAATGAACAACATCTCAACACTAAATGATGAAGACTGACTCATAGACACCTGTCTCAAAAACAACTGCATTTCGACGATATGGGAAAATAAAAGCCTGCGGGCTATTATTTTAAGTTTACGGTATTCGTTTTGTTCATATTACACTTTTATTGTTCGTTTGAATTAATTTGACAGACAGCATTCGCTGATGTTGATCAAGCTAGCGCCATTCAGAGCTGCCAACTCTCACGAATTCACCGTGAGACACATGCAATTAACACTTAGCAAGCAGGTTAGTTAAGCTCTCAGATTCTGTCAATTTTATTACGCAATTCAAACAATAAATACCGTTTTGGCGCTTGTACATGTTACACGACAGATCCCTAGCGCACATGAACCGATCATCTATACTAGCTAATGGAAAAAGAACACGAACACTGTTGAAAGATACAGTATGCTACAACTTACCAAAATGTATCCCTCATGCATAATGTCGACCAATCATTTTTTGAACTCTTCCCTGAACTGAAATGTAGTAGTGGGCTGTATTTCCACACAACTGACATCAGGTTCAAGTACACACACGCCGCGCGAGTTACTCGTCTATTGCAGTTTGGCTGGTGGTAATGTTGCCCGCCCGCATACCGCCTCCCATGGCCGAAACTGGTATTACGACACCTGCCGGGCCGGGGCTAGTAATTTAGCATGCTAATTCAGGTTAATATCTCGGCAGCACTATAACTTGTCAGTTTTTTAATGACATCATTGCACTTATTGCTTCTCATTCTTTTGATGCGTGTAGCTCATTTTTTGGATATTTTTACCTCAATTATTACATATGGCACCTTTAAAATTTTGACGAGAATAGATTTTGAACGTGTTTGGAGGTTATGATGATGCAATACTGCTGAGAGAGCCTTTGAAACAGTGATGCAATTTATTGATTTATTTGGTTATTATTAATGCTTGACATGACTGCTATTATAAAGTATATGACAGGTCATAAATGATATCAAGTGTGGGCTTGTTCACAGTCATCAACCGCATCTGGGCCACAGTTTGTGTTAATATGTATATATCTCAAAGCAATCAGAAGTTATGGCACCAGGAATCATGGAAGCCTTTTTATTTACAGTCCGGAAACCTCTTCAAACAAGTGATCTGAGTGTTGACTGAACATAAGAACTTCTTACATGTGTGAACGCCAGGAAAGCATAGAAATATCAATGAATATAGCTGCAGGCAGCGATGACGGGCCCAAACCCCACGCCACCCGTAACTTCAGGCCAACTGTGCCAAATGTTTTTTTGAACCGCCGGTTATTCTCTGCTGGACTCGTGTGTGTGTGTGTGTGAGTGCAGATGACGTGGCTTTCTACGAGTGGGCCGTCCCGGAGGGAGAGCGTCACGAGTCGGCCCTGAAGAGGAACCGAGAGAGTCTGGTCGCCGAGCTGAAGCTGTGGGACGGGTACTTGGAGAAGGTTGTGTTTTTAAAGTCAAGTCGGCTTTATTTCTACAGCGCTTTATACAATACAGATTGTCTGGAAGCAGAGGCACAGTGATAAAGTGGAAAATATCAATCAGTGATGCAAACTTCCATCAAATATTAGTCAAATTCAGCTGTAAATCAGATAAATTCAGTTGTAGTTTAGTTCTCTTCTGATTGTAAGTTCACTCAACTCAATATTACTGAATGTCTTTTAAACCCTCAGTCATGAATTCGAACTTGAAACCATTTGTTAATCAATTTATTAGCAATACAGTGGGGCCAAAAAGTATTTAGTCAGCCACTGATTGTGCAAGTTCTCCTACTTAGAATAATGGGAGAGGTCTGCAATTTTCATCACAGGTACACTTCAATTATGAGAGACAAAATCACATTGTAGGATTTTTAACCCATTCAGACCCTGTGTCCATTACAATGGACATCACATGTCAGCCCCCTTTTTTAACTTCTGGAGCATTTCACCTAGTTTAAAGCCTGCAGTCCATGAGATTGGACGTTTGTCATCCTCTGCATGTAGTAATTATATAAAAAAACCCTCTACATTGAAGAGAAGCATGGCAGCACTTCACTCCAAACACAGAAGCAAGCATCATTTTACATTTTGTATATATTTTTGCCAGTATTTCATAGTTTCTATGTAAAATAGAAAGATTTAACTTATTAATTAAAGTTAAAAATCGACTGACTAAAAAAAATGACTTTTTTAAATGTGTCTGTCCATTAGAATGGACAGTAGGTTTGAAAGCCTGTTACTGAAGTCATATTTTTAGTGATGCTGATTGAAATTTCTTTTATAAAAAAAATATATATATCACAGTACCGATACATTTTTTTAAACTTTTTCATGTACAGAATATACAGTTCTGAAGTGCTTGAACATATAGCTGATTAAAATATCTCAGATGTTGACTTTATGTGGAGTAATGAGGAAGATGGAGATGTAAGAAAAATATCCATATTTAAAACTTTATAAAGTAAAATAACTTCCGGCCAAAAGAATGTATGGATTTGACTTAAATCTAAAGCGCAACTTAAATATGAATATTTTAAATATTTTATTTTAATATTTTTTATGGACAGATGCACTTTTATGATGGATGGATGCACTTTTATCATGGATAGATGCACTTTTATGATGGACAGATGCACTTTTATGATGGACCGATGTACTTTTATGATGGATAGAGGCACTTTTATCATGGATAGAAGCACTTTTATGATGGATAGATGCACTTGTATCATGGATAGATGCACTTTTATGGACTTTCAATACAGAGACATCCATTTACAGCCAATATCAGGCTTGGAAGGGCCAGGACATTGTTTAATATAATTCTGATTGTTTTCGTCTGAGAGAAGAATGTCATATACACCTAGGATGGCTAGAGGCCAGGGTGATTAAATCATGGGTGAATTTAAATTTTTGGGTGAACTATGCCTTTAAAGGTATAGTTCAACCACAAATGATATTTGTCATCACTTACTCACCCTCATGTTGTTCCAAACCTGTATGAGTTTCATACCATTTTTATGTTGGACACCATCCCAACTGCAATCTATTGAATGGGGTTTCGGGTAGTATATTTGATAGACATTTTAACTAAAGTTCCTGTCATTATAAAAACAATTTTACTGCTTTCAGCAGGCCCCCCGTCGGTAGCACCAACCGCCGTCCCAAAATTCCACCGTCCGCGAACCCACTATTTCACTATTTTTGGGCGGCATTGACTCAGTGGTTCATGTGGGTTGTCTACAAACCGAAAGGAGATCAGAGCAACTCAAAATTTCGACCTTTCGTCTTTTTTTTGGGGCGAAAAAATAAGTTTCTCCAATCTTCTTGAAACTCCGGATTCTGATAGAGGGCCATAAGACTTAGACTTGAGTGCAAAAATGGAGGCTCTAGACCCTTCCAGAGCTGAGATATCGAAACTCAAAATTTCGACCCGAAAAAAAAACGACAGTGGTACCCCTTTCGTCTTTTTTTTGGGCGAAAAAATAAGTTTCTCCAATCTTCTTGAAACTCTGGATTCTGATAGAGGGCCATAAGACTTAGACTTGAGTGCAAAAATGGAGGCTCTAGACCCTTCCAGAGCTGAGATATCGAAACTCAAAATTTCGACCGAAAAAAAAAAAACGACAGTGGTACCCCTTTCGTCTTTTTTTTAGTTTCTCCAATCTTCTTGAAACTCTGGATTCTGATAGAGGGCCATAAGACTTATACTTGAGTGCAAAAATGGAGGCTCTAGACCCTTCCAGAGCTGAGATATCGAAACTCAAAAATTGGGCCCGAAAAAAAAACGACAGTGGTACCCCTTACGTTTTTTTTTTTGGGCGAAAAATTAAGTTTCTCCAATCTTCCCAAAACTCTGGATTCTGATAGAGGGCCATGAGACTTAGACCTGAGTGCAAAAATGGAGGCTCTAGCCCCTTCCAGAGCTGAGATATCGAAACTCAAAAATTGGGCCCGAAAAAAAAAACGACAGTGGTACCCCTTACGTTTTTTTTTTGGGGCGAAAAATTAAGTTTCTCCAATCTTCCCAAAACTCTGGATTCTGATAGAGGGCCATGAGACTTAGACCTGAGTGCAAAAATGGAGGCTCTAGCCCTTCCAGAGCTGAGATATCGAAACTCAAAAATTGGGCCCGAAAAAAAAACGACAGTGGTACCCCTTACGTTTTTTTTTTTGGGCGAAAAATTAAGTTTCTCCAATCTTCCCAAAACTCTGGATTCTGATAGAGGGCCATGAGACTTAGACCTGAGTGCAAAAATGGAGGCTCTAGCCCCTTCCAGAGCTGAGATATCGAAACTCAAAAATTGGGCCCGAAAAAAAAACGACAGTGGTACCCCTTACGTTTTTTTTTTGGGCGAAAAATTAAGTTTCTCCAATCTTCCCAAAACTCTGGATTCTGATAGAGGGCCATGAGACTTAGACCTGAGTGCAAAAATGGAGGCTCTAGCCCCTTCCAGAGCTGAGATATCGAAACTCAAAAATTGGGCCCGAAAAAAAAACGACAGTGGTACCCCTTACGTTTTTTTTTTTTGGGCGAAAAATTAAGTTTCTCCAATCTTCCCAAAACTCTGGATTCTGATAGAGGGCCATGAGACTTAGACCTGAGTGCAAAAATGGAGGCTCTAGCCCCTTCCAGAGCTGAGATATCGAAACTCAAAAATTGGGCCCGAAAAAAAAAACGACAGTGGTACCCCTTACGTTTTTTTTTTGGCCGAAAAATTAAGTTTCTCCAATCTTCCCAAAACTCTGGATTCTGATAGAGGGCCATGAGACTTAGACCTGAGTGCAAAAATGGAGGCTCTAGCCCCTTCCAGAGCTGAGATATCGAAACTCAAAAATTGGGCCCGAAAAAAAAACGACAGTGGTACCCCTTACGTTTTTTTTTTTGGCCGAAAAATTAAGTTTCTCCAATCTTCCCAAAACTCTGGATTCTGATAGAGGGCCATGAGACTTAGACCTGAGTGCAAAAATGGAGGCTCTAGCCCCTTCCAGAGCTGAGATATCGAAACTCAAAAATTGGGCCCGAAAAAAAAACGACAGTGGTACCCCTTACGTTTTTTTTTTTTTGGGCGAAAAATTAAGTTTCTCCAATCTTCCCAAAACTCTGGATTCTGATAGAGGGCCATGAGACTTAGACCTGAGTGCAAAAATGGAGGCTCTAGCCCCTTCCAGAGCTGAGATATCGAAACTCAAAAATTGGGCCCGAAAAAAAAAACGACAGTGGTACCCCTTACGTTTTTTTTTTGGCCGAAAAATTAAGTTTCTCCAATCTTCCCAAAACTCTGGATTCTGATAGAGGGCCATGAGACTTAGACCTGAGTGCAAAAATGGAGGCTCTAGCCCCTTCCAGAGCTGAGATATCGAAACTCAAAAATTGGGCCCGAAAAAAAAACGACAGTGGTACCCCTTACGTTTTTTTTTGGGGCGAAAAATTAAGTTTCTCCAATCTTCCCAAAACTCTGGATTCTGATAGAGGGCCATGAGACTTAGACCTGAGTGCAAAAATGGAGGCTCTAGCCCCTTCCAGAGCTGAGATATCGAAACTCAAAAATTGGGCCCGAAAAAAAAACGACAGTGGTACCCCTTACGTTTTTTTTTTGGGGCGAAAAATTAAGTTTCTCCAATCTTCCCAAAACTCTGGATTCTGATAGAGGGCCATGAGACTTAGACCTGAGTGCAAAAATGGAGGCTCTAGCCCCTTCCAGAGCTGAGATATCGAAACTCAAAAATTGGGCCCGAAAAAAAAACGACAGTGGTACCCCTTACGTTTTTTTTTTTTGGGGCGAAAAATTAAGTTTCTCCAATCTTCCCAAAACTCTGGATTCTGATAGAGGGCCATGAGACTTAGACCTGAGTGCAAAAATGGAGGCTCTAGCCCCTTCCAGAGCTGAGATATCGAAACTCAAAAATTGGGCCCGAAAAAAAAACGACAGTGGTACCCCTTACGTTTTTTTTTTGGGCGAAAAATTAAGTTTCTCCAATCTTCCAAAACTCTGGATTCTGATAGAGGGCCATGAGACTTAGACCTGAGTGCAAAAATGGAGGCTCTAGCCCCTTCCAGAGCTGAGATATCGAAACTCAAAAATTGGGCCCGAAAAAAAAACGACAGTGGTACCCCTTACGTTTTTTTTTTTTGGGCGAAAAATTAAGTTTCTCCAATCTTCCCAAAACTCTGGATTCTGATAGAGGGCCATGAGACTTAGACCTGAGTGCAAAAATGGAGGCTCTAGCCCCTTCCAGAGCTGAGATATCGAAACTCAAAAATTGGGCCCGAAAAAAAAACGACAGTGGTACCCCTTACGTTTTTTTTTTTGGGCGAAAAATTAAGTTTCTCCAATCTTCCCAAAACTCTGGATTCTGATAGAGGGCCATGAGACTTAGACCTGAGTGCAAAAATGGAGGCTCTAGCCCCTTCCAGAGCTGAGATATCGAAACTCAAAAATTGGGCCCGAAAAAAAAACGACAGTGGTACCCCTTACGTTTTTTTTTTGGGGCGAAAAATTAAGTTTCTCCAATCTTCCCAAAACTCTGGATTCTGATAGAGGGCCATGAGACTTAGACCTGAGTGCAAAAATGGAGGCTCTAGCCCCTTCCAGAGCTGAGATATCGAAACTCAAAAATTGGGCCCGAAAAAAAAACGACAGTGGTACCCCTTACGTTTTTTTTTTTGGGGCGAAAAATTAAGTTTCTCCAATCTTCCCAAAACTCTGGATTCTGATAGAGGGCCATGAGACTTAGACCTGAGTGCAAAAATGGAGGCTCTAGCCCCTTCCAGAGCTGAGATATCGAAACTCAAAAATTGGGCCCGAAAAAAAAACGACAGTGGTACCCCTTACGTTTTTTTTTTGGGCGAAAAATTAAGTTTCTCCAATCTTCCCAAAACTCTGGATTCTGATAGAGGGCCATGAGACTTAGACCTGAGTGCAAAAATGGAGGCTCTAGCCCCTTCCAGAGCTGAGATATCGAAACTCAAAAATTGGGCCCGAAAAAAAAACGACAGTGGTACCCCTTACGTTTTTTTTTTGGGGCGAAAAATTAAGTTTCTCCAATCTTCCCAAAACTCTGGATTCTGATAGAGGGCCATGAGACTTAGACCTGAGTGCAAAAATGGAGGCTCTAGCCCCTTCCAGAGCTGAGATATCGAAACTCAAAAATTGGCCCGAAAAAAAAAACGACAGTGGTACCCCTTACGTTTTTTTTTTTGGGCGAAAAATTAAGTTTCTCCAATCTTCCCAAAACTCTGGATTCTGATAGAGGGCCATGAGACTTAGACCTGAGTGCAAAAATGGAGGCTCTAGCCCCTTCCAGAGCTGAGATATCGAAACTCAAAAATTGGCCCGAAAAAAAAACGACAGTGGTACCCCTTACGTTTTTTTTTTTTGGGCGAAAAATTAAGTTTCTCCAATCTTCCCAAAACTCTGGATTCTGATAGAGGGCCATGAGACTTAGACCTGAGTGCAAAAATGGAGGCTCTAGCCCCTTCCAGAGCTGAGATATCGAAACTCAAAAATTGGGCCCGAAAAAAAAACGACAGTGGTACCCCTTACGTTTTTTTTTTTGGGCGAAAAATTAAGTTTCTCCAATCTTCCCAAAACTCTGGATTCTGATAGAGGGCCATGAGACTTAGACCTGAGTGCAAAAATGGAGGCTCTAGCCCCTTCCAGAGCTGAGATATCGAAACTCAAAAATTGGGCCCGAAAAAAAAACGACAGTGGTACCCCTTACGTTTTTTTTTTGGGCGAAAAATTAAGTTTCTCCAATCTTCCCAAAACTCTGGATTCTGATAGAGGGCCATGAGACTTAGACCTGAGTGCAAAAATGGAGGCTCTAGCCCCTTCCAGAGCTGAGATATCGAAACTCAAAAATTGGGCCCGAAAAAAAAACGACAGTGGTACCCCTTACGTTTTTTTTTTTGGGGCGAAAAATTAAGTTTCTCCAATCTTCCCAAAACTCTGGATTCTGATAGAGGGCCATGAGACTTAGACCTGAGTGCAAAAATGGAGGCTCTAGCCCCTTCCAGAGCTGAGATATCGAAACTCAAAAATTCGGCCCGAAAAAAAAAACGACAGTGGTACCCCTTACGTTTTTTTTTTTGGCGAAAAATTAAGTTTCTCCAATCTTCCCAAAACTCTGGATTCTGATAGAGGGCCATGAGACTTAGACCTGAGTGCAAAAATGGAGGCTCTAGCCCCTTCCAGAGCTGAGATATCGAAACTCAAAAATTGGCCCGAAAAAAAAACGACAGTGGTACCCCTTACGTTTTTTTTTTGGGCGAAAAATTAAGTTTCTCCAATCTTCCCAAAACTCTGGATTCTGATAGAGGGCCATGAGACTTAGACCTGAGTGCAAAAATGGAGGCTCTAGCCCCTTCCAGAGCTGAGATATCGAAACTCAAAAATTGGGCCCGAAAAAAAAAACGACAGTGGTACCCCTTACGTTTTTTTTTTTGGGCGAAAAATTAAGTTTCTCCAATCTTCCAAAACTCTGGATTCTGATAGAGGGCCATGAGACTTAGACCTGAGTGCAAAAATGGAGGCTCTAGCCCCTTCCAGAGCTGAGATATCGAAACTCAAAAATTGGGCCCGAAAAAAAAACGACAGTGGTACCCCTTACGTTTTTTTTTTTGGGCGAAAAATTAAGTTTCTCCAATCTTCCCAAAACTCTGGATTCTGATAGAGGGCCATGAGACTTAGACCTGAGTGCAAAAATGGAGGCTCTAGCCCCTTCCAGAGCTGAGATATCGAAACTCAAAAATTCGGCCCGAAAAAAAAACGACAGTGGTACCCCTTACGTTTTTTTTTTTTGGCGAAAAATTAAGTTTCTCCAATCTTCCCAAACTCTGGATTCTGATAGAGGGCCATGAGACTTAGACCTGAGTGCAAAAATGGAGGCTCTAGCCCTTCCAGAGCTGAGATATCGAAACTCAAAAATTGGGCCGAAAAAAAAAAACGACAGTGGTACCCCTTACGTTTTTTTTTTTGGGCGAAAAATTAAGTTTCTCCAATCTTCCCAAAACTCTGGATTCTGATAGAGGGCCATGAGACTTAGACCTGAGTGCAAAAATGGAGGCTCTAGCCCCTTCCAGAGCTGAGATATCGAAACTCAAAAATTGGCCCGAAAAAAAACGACAGTGGTACCCCTTACGTTTTTTTTTTTGGGCGAAAAATTAAGTTTCTCCAATCTTCCAAAACTCTGGATTCTGATAGAGGCCATGAGACTTAGACCTGAGTGCAAAAATGGAGGCTCTAGCCCCTTCCAGAGCTGAGATATCGAAACTCAAAAATTGGCCCGAAAAAAAAAACGACAGTGGTACCCCTTACGTTTTTTTTTTGGGCGAAAATTAAGTTTCTCCAATCTTCCCAAAACTCTGGATTCTGATAGAGGGCCATGAGACTTAGACCTGAGTGCAAAAATGGAGGCTCTAGCCCCTTCCAGAGCTGAGATATCGAAACTCAAAAATTCGGCCCGAAAAAAAAACGACAGTGGTACCCCTTACGTTTTTTTTTGGGCGAAAAATTAAGTTTCTCCAATCTTCCCAAAACTCTGGATTCTGATAGAGGGCCATGAGACTTAGACCTGAGTGCAAAAATGGAGGCTCTAGCCCCTTCCAGAGCTGAGATATCGAAACTCAAAAATTGGGCCCGAAAAAAAAACGACAGTGGTACCCCTTACGTTTTTTTTTTTGGGGCGAAAAATTAAGTTTCTCCAATCTTCCCAAAACTCTGGATTCTGATAGAGGGCCATGAGACTTAGACCTGAGTGCAAAAATGGAGGCTCTAGCCCCTTCCAGAGCTGAGATATCGAAACTCAAAAATTGGGCCCGAAAAAAAAAACGACAGTGGTACCCCTTACGTTTTTTTTTTTGGGCGAAAAATTAAGTTTCTCCAATCTTCCCAAAACTCTGGATTCTGATAGAGGCCATGAGACTTAGACCTGAGTGCAAAAATGGAGGCTCTAGCCCTTCCAGAGCTGAGATATCGAAACTCAAAAATTCGGCCGAAAAAAAAACGACAGTGGTACCCCTTACGTTTTTTTTTGGGGGCGAAAAATTAAGTTTCTCCAATCTTCCCAAAACTCTGGATTCTGATAGAGGGCCATGAGACTTAGACCTGAGTGCAAAAATGGAGGCTCTAGCCCTTCCAGAGCTGAGATATCGAAACTCAAAAATTCGGCCGAAAAAAAACGACAGTGGTACCTTACGTTTTTTTTTTTGGGCGAAAAATTAAGTTTCTCCAATCTTCCCAAATCTGGATTCTGATAGAGGGCCATGAGACTTAGACCTGAGTGCAAAAATGGAGGCTCTAGCCCTTCCAGAGCTGAGATATCGAAACTCAAAAATTCGGCCCGAAAAAAAAACGACAGTGGTACCCCTTACGTTTTTTTTTTTGGGCGAAAAATTAAGTTTCTCCAATCTTCCAAAACTCTGGATTCTGATAGGGGCCATGAGACTTAGACCTGAGTGCAAAAATGGAGGCTCTAGCCCTTCCAGAGCTGAGATATCGAAACTCAAAAATTCGGCCCGAAAAAAAAAACGACAGTGGTACCCTTACGTTTTTTTTTGGGGCGAAAAATTAAGTTTCTCCAATCTTCCCAAAACTGGATTCTGATAGAGGGCCATGAGACTTAGACCTGAGTGCAAAAATGGAGGCTCTAGCCCTTCCAGAGCTGAGATATCGAAACTCAAAAATTCGGCCCGAAAAAAAAACGACAGTGGTACCCCTTACGTTTTTTTTTTGGGCGAAAAATTAAGTTTCTCCAATCCTCAAAACTCTGGATTCTGATAGAGGGCCATGAGACTTAGACCTGAGTGCAAAAATGGAGGCTCTAGCCCCTTCCAGAGCTGAGATATCGAAACTCAAAAATTGGGCCCGAAAAAAAACGACAGTGGTACCCTTACGTTTTTTTTTTTGGGCGAAAAATTAAGTTTCTCCAATCTTCCCAAAACTCTGGATTCTGATAGAGGGCCATGAGACTTAGACCTGAGTGCAAAAATGGAGGCTCTAGCCCTTCCAGAGCTGAGATATCGAAACTCAAATTGGCCCGAAAAAAAACGACAGTGGTACCCCTTACGTTTTTTTTTTTGGGGGCGAAAAATTAAGTTTCTCCAATCTTCCCAAAACTCTGGATTCTGATAGAGGGCCATGAGACTTAGACCTGAGTGCAAAAATGGAGGCTCTAGCCCTTCCAGAGCTGAGATATCGAAACTCAAAAATTGGCCCCGAAAAAAAAACGACAGTGGTACCCTTACGTTTTTTTTTTTGGGGCGAAAAATTAAGTTTCTCCAATCTTCCAAAACTCTGGATTCTGATAGAGGGCCATGAGACTTAGACCTGAGTGCAAAAATGGAGGCTCTAGCCCCTTCCAGAGCTGAGATATCGAAACTCAAAAATTCGGCCGAAAAAAAAACGACAGTGGTACCCCTTACGTTTTTTTTTTGGGGGCGAAAAATTAAGTTTCTCCAATCTTCCCAAAACTCTGGATTCTGATAGAGGGCCATGAGACTTAGACCTGAGTGCAAAAATGGAGGCTCTAGCCCTTCCAGAGCTGAGATATCGAAACTCAAAAATTGGGCCCGAAAAAAAACGACAGTGGTACCCCTTA
>NW_024121128.1:640756-675337 GCF_016745375.1 Pimephales promelas
AGTGAATGAGTGTGTGAGTGTGTGAGTGTGTTCACACACCTTGGCGCTGCTGTCGGAGTGGCGTCGGGTGCAGGCCAGTATCTGCTTCATCCACATCTGCTGTTCTGAGGCGTCAACCGCTGGCACAGAGGAATCATGGGAAGAAACAAGAGAGAGAGAGAGAGAGAGAGTAAACATACAGTTACCATGGCAACCATCTCAAACATGGCTAGATGTGTTTATTACTAGATTGACACTCGCTAATAACATTTGTTATTTGAAACAAAATAAACATGAACTGAAATAACTGAAACCTGAAATCTCGTACTGTGTGTCTGAGTACATTTGACTTCATCCGCCATGTTGTCATGGTCATGTGACCACACACACACTAATGAGAAACAGAGCAGCAGCGATAGCTGGAGTATATCTGATCACCAGACGCCCCGACACACACACACACTAAAACACACACACACTCTCTAAAACACTCTAAAACACACACACACACACACACACACACTCTAACACACATGCAAACACTGTCACACTCTCTCTCAAACACACACACTCTCTCTCTAAAACACACACGCAAACACGCACGCACACACACACACACACACACATACATGGGACACAAACTCTCTAAAACACACACACTCTAACACAATCTAACACACATACACACTCTAAAACACACTAACACACTAAAATGCACACCCACACACACACAAGCACGCACACGAACTCATAAACACACACACACACACACACACACACACACAGAGAGAGAGAAACAGAGAGAGAGAGAGTGTACTAACAATTACATAGATATTAAAAAATAAATTCTCAGATGTGTCATCATGTTTTCTCAAACGATTCTGCACTGAAATCCGTCTCTGGAATTCAGAATGTTATTAAATAATTATGATTATTGAAGCTTCACAGAAACCATGATGAGCTAAACTGGCCAAACTAGAAATATCTCAGACACCAGATAAAAATGAACGGGAACATTACAGGACGGACTGTAATATTGCATTCATTAATTTCATATTGCAACATTTTGTAACTGAACTGAAATCAAAACAAATCATTACTTATGGACACCTAAAGTGTTCCATCCATACTGTTCAGTTAGATGTTAGATTATATATTTTATTTATTTTTTCAGTAATTACCCAGAACCCCTTGCGGTGGCAGCAGTGAGCAGATTCGCTGAAAGTCAATATGTTCCTGTTTCTTAGTTATTAATTTTCTCTCATGCAGGATCACCTTCATCAGAATCAGATTAATACTCAATCTTATGAATTGTGGAGAACGCATCATCACGAATAACCTTCACTGCAGCTCAGCATTAGCGATTTAAACAAGCTCTTGGTATAATTATGATGCGTTCTGTAACGAGCAGGAGATGAAATGACTGATATACGAGTCGAAAGACTCAACGCTACTGTGGACTGAATATTAAATCTATATATATATACGGTATACTAGTTTGTCTTACAATAAGTATTGCAATAATATTGTATCATGAATTCAGTATTGTAATATGTATCGAATTGTGAAATAAGGGGATCGTTACACCACTAATATATATTGAGGAACCGCTGATTTATCCAAGATATTAGAAATGAACAAAGACCATGACCATGTGGAGTTGAGGGGCTGATGGAGACCAAGGCCTGTGGGTTGAGATGTGTGTACTTCTGGGGCCGGTTACACAGAGCTGTTTTAGACCGGTCTATAGTGTTAGACAAGTCTACAATTTGCTCATAGACTAGTCTAATGCGAGTTACCCTGTTTCACAAAAATAAAGACTGACATAATTTAGACCAAAACAATTAGACAATTTCCCCCAGGCTGATTTAGGGCTAAGACTCTGTTACCGTGGCAACCAGCAGTAACAATCAGTTACATTACAAACATTGTGAACGCAGCATATGTTACCGTGGCAACCAGCAGTAACAATCAGTTACATTACAAACACTGAGAAAGCAGCATATATGTTACCATGGCAACCAGCAGTAACAACCAGTTACATTGCAAACATTGAGAAAGAAGCATGTTATCGTGGCAACCAGCAGTAACAATCAGTTACATTACAAACATTGTGAACGCAGCATATGTTACCTTGGCAACCAGCAGTAACAATCAGTTTCATTACAAACATTGTGAACGCACCAACGCAGCATATCTGTTACCATGGCAACCAACAGTAACAATCAGTTACATTACAAACACTGAGAAAGCAGCATATATGTTACCATAGCAACCAGCAGTAACAACCAGTTACATTGCAAACATTGAGAAAGAAGCATGTTACCGTGGCAACCAGCAGTAACAATCAGTTACATTACAAACACTGTGAACACAGCATATCTGTTACCTTGGCAACCAGCAGTAACAATCTGTTACATTACAAACACTGAGAAAGCAGCATACTGTATATGTTACCATGGCAACCAGCAGTAACAATCAGTTACATTACAAAAAGCCAAAAGAAAAGGGAAAATGGCCCTTTCTGCATTCTGCACTAAATATCTTCCACTGGGGTAAACTGCACCGAGCGGGTGAATGCACTTACTCCATCCGCCATGTTTTTTGTTTTGGAAAGGTTCTTATTTTACCCAGAATGCATTGCATTGTAGTCCTACTTAAGATAGTCAGAGTCTTCAGTGCTTTGTGCAACGGTCTGATTTAGACGTCTATCTACTATATCTCTCAGCCGTAGTCAAAGTCTATCTTTGTGAGACCGGGCCCTGGGGTCTAGGAGTTGTCACACCTTTAGTACCGTGGGGATTATCCGTTGTAATTATCTGATTGGTCAGTTTGAGTGTCTCACATTTGGGCTTTAGTCACATGATCAGGGAAAGGATGAAAGAAGATTGTAAATGTTGCTCTCTCTCGTCTTCTCCCAGTCCCAGTCCCCCCCCCCCTCTCTCTCAGAACATCACATATATGCTGTGTACAATTAATGATATAAGTTATTATCATTTCATACATCTATTGTGTAACTACTTTAAGTGTAACCATAACCATATTTGACTTTTAACCACTTTTCAATTACAAATAAAGTGCTAATTAGTTTTGATTTGGTATTGACTTTGAACTGCTACATATTCCATTAGCCTACAATACAGTCCCTCTCCATAGCAACGCTCTCCACATGTTAAGCTTATTCCCGCCGCTGGTATAAGCATCAATCGGCCTGAACCCCAGCAGGAGATCCGGCCGTACGAGTGTTAGAATACCTCTGAGTTTGAAGAGCTCCCCATTGGCCGAGCTGACGACGAACATGTGAGGCGCCTCGTCGCTCGTCGTCACGGAAGCACCAATCAGAGGCAGGGAACCACGGGGCTTCAGGCTCCGCCCCTGCTCGTGCACGAAGTACTGCAGCTGACCCACATCAGGGTCCAACACGAAATACCTGCACACACACACACACACACATCACATCACAATATAACTGGATCACCACTTTTCCAAAACTTGGAGCTTTGAGACAATATAGAGCTGGAATTAATTCTCTATTTGTGCTGACTTTAATTATTCGTAATTAATTATTACGATAATTTATGATTTACTTTCATATTATACGTTTCATTTCATTTTTATCTCGTGTCTGAGATATTTCTAGTTTGGCCAGTTTAGCTCATCATGGTTTCTGTGAAGCTTCAATAATCATAATTATTTAATAACATTCTGAATTCCAGTGCAGAATCGTTTGAGAAAACATGACATGAAAAATTTTTTTTTAATCTCCATGTCATTTTTAGTACACATTCTGTGCATGTGTGTGTGTGTGTGATTTTATTTATGAAAAAAAAACATATGGAATTTGGACATAAATACAGAACACTGAAAGTTGTCTTGACATGCTGCATTTAATAATTAGTAGAAGCAGCAAAATTTAATTTAAAATTTACTAGTTTTTCATCAATGAACATTCAGAAGAGTCCAGTTAGCTGATATGGTTTGGTGATATACAACATATTATATAATTTCTTGAATAATAATATTAATAGTTATCATAACCATGTTTTGGCTTGAAGATCTGCATGTGACTGCTGAGCTCAGATGATTGACCGTCACTCAATCCCACAATCCCTCTGGCCAATCACCCAATCACGCGCTCAGACAATTAGAGTGTAAACGAGACTGAAAGTCAGAGCTCAGCTCTCTGTGTGATTAAAACCTCTCACACACACACACACACACTGGAGAAGAGATCTCATTCACCAATACACTTCTCATCTCAGAAACACAAAGCTTTTTATTTTCATTTGCTTTAGCCATTTCTCCTGATTTTATCACCAGTTTAACAAAACCAATAAAAAAAAAAAACATTGGTCACGAATGTACTTTGAATTGAACTTGGCATATTAAATAAATTTAATTAACAATTATATACCATATTAATAAAATGAAAGTGCAATATTAGATTACAAAAAATATTATTTTTTAATATAGAATGCATGTAAAATTAGCACAAATCTAAAGAAAGAAAGACTGTCTGCAGTGAGGATGTGTGTGTGTGTGTGTGTGTTATTGTCGTCTGCGGCTGTGTGTGTGTTTTCTGCTAAACCAGATCAATGACTCTCTGACCAGAGACCGACTTCACTCACTAAACCACACACACACACACACACAAAGTAAAAACATAGATCTTTGTTTTGCTTGTGACAGGCTCGTTTTTTTCATAAAGGTCAATCATAAAGATTCAGAAATAATGATAAAACACGGTAAACCGCACTTTTCCACATACGCAATAAATCACAGCTCAACAGCACGCATCATCTGTGTATGTAGTGCAGAAATACACTCATTTAGTTTCAAATGTAGACGTTTCAAGATGTTCGTCTGAGCCACACTTCCTTCTTTGGGCGCGAGTGAACGGAGGCAGTTTCGATACACACCACGACTGTTCAGTGACATGATCTGCTCTACAAGCGTGTGATTTACACTGTTTTTAAGTGTTTAACTGCTAAATTACATTCTCCATCAAGAACCAAATTACCCATAATCCTATGCTCTCTCCCTACTTTCTGAAACTACAGAATATTTCGCAATAAACTTGTTTAAATACAAAAGATTAAAAATAAAACCAATCATTTCGTTTCGTACCATTGTTTTTTTACTAGATGATGTCATTTGAAATGCTTCCGGGATGAATAATGTCACCCATTCAAGAGCTGCTAACGCTGTTCAGTTTGATTCATGGTTAAACATGTTTTACCGAGGAAATTCTTCAGTTTTAAAGTATAAATTACATTTGTTCATGTGGCCGTATAATCCTCTTTTTAAGAGTCTCATAAAGGCAAAGGAAAGAGTTAGCGTTCACAATCTACATGATAATATCGGATTCTGAGTCCATTCTGTTGGAGGTTTACGACCTTAAAATGACCTCAAATCAGACCCTTTCAAGAGCATCAAATCATCTTCACAAACACAAACTCGATGATGAGCTTCGTTCACCGTTCCAGCTTGACGCGCAGCACTGGAATCATATCTGGGAATAATTCACTTTTATGGATGTTACTCTGCAAGAGAGTCCAGCATGACAACACATACCAAGTTTATGAATATGAACCGCAGACATGATGCGTCATTATTTATATATCCTAAATGGAATGTTTTTGCTGAAATGTTTAATATGTTAAACTTTATTTAAATGTTACTGCAACATTCCGAGAACATTCAATGGAACATTCTTGAACGAGTGAAAAATGGAATGTTCTATTTAACATCTGAAACCGTCACCGTGGAAACCAGGAGCGTTAGAAACAGCAGAGGTGAATGTATTAAAAAAAAAACCTGCTATACACTAACATTCAAAAAAATTGTTCTCTCCTGCTCACCAAGGGTGAATTTATTTCATCAAAAATACTGTAAAAATTTCACACAGTGGTACAGAGAAATATTTAAGGTTTTTCCTCTGGAACGCCTCAGTGCCATATTAAGGGGCAATGCCAATTTGTTTTATAATGTTTGGCAACCTTTTCTTGACCACCTTCCTAGTGATCTTGCTAATTTGCTGCAGGACGAGAGACCACATTTTGTCTTTACCAATAAGTTATAAATTCTTTTGAATATTTTTTTAATTTTTTTTATATATATATATATATATTTTTTTTTTTATATGTATGTGTTTTGTTGTAAACAATAATGTACATTATGTCATGGAACTTGATGTGCAATTTATATGTGTGAATAATTTTACCTCTGTTTTGTATGTTGGTAACAGCTGGGCTTGTTTGTTTATTGTTTGTATAAAATCAATAAAAAACATTTTAAAAAAATACTGTAAAAATTTGAAATAATATTACAAATTAAAGTAATTGTGTTTTATGTGACTATACAGTAATGTGTATTTTATTCCTGTGATTTTCAGCATCATTACTCCAGTCTTCAGTGTCACATGATCCTTCAGAAATCACTACAATATGATGATGATTATTATCAGTTTTGACAACAGATTCATATTTTTGTAGAAACTATGATATATTTTATTTTTCAGGATTCTTTGATGAAGAGAAATTTTATTTAAAATAGAATCTTTTGTAACATTATAAATAGCTTTACTGTCACGCATCCTTGCTGAATAAAAGCATTAATTCCTATAAATAAAATAAATAAACCTCGACACTAACTTTTGAACTCTCACTGTTTCCTATTCAGAGCTGGTGAAATAATCCACCGAAACACACACACACTGGTGTAATGAACCGGCGAGTCCATCAGAACCGAATTATCACTCACGGACTTGTTCACCGCCTGCACGTAGATCAGCTAAAGACTGAAGAGCTCAGATTGTTTAGAGTTAAGAATAGAATGTTGAGAAGCATTCCACACAAAACACTGAGCTCATCTTCTGTTGTGACACAAACACACGCCCACTGAGAGTCTACAAATCAAACTACAGACGCATGTTCCTCTTCTCACAACACACTCGGGCACCGCGAGCTTTACATATTCATCATCACCACGCATAAAAACATCTGAGATCTGAGCTGTGAGAAAGTTGCATTTTAATCACGGATGTGAATCCATCAAAACTAACTTTAGCTGGAAAACAACATTATTCAAGAACCGCTAGAAAACCAAACCAATGTTAAAGCTGCTTTGAGACAATCTACTATAGAAATGAGATGATTTGACATTTCTATTCTACAGCCTGAGTAAAACACACAACAAAATGACTTCAACTTTAGCTAGTTAAAAGAAAACCACAAAAACTCAATTATACCAACGCAGCACTGCCTGTAAGAAGTGTGTAAATCGGAAACACACACAGAATTAAATGTTTTAAACCGTCACTGAGATCAAGGATAAAACACACACACACACACGAATAACAGACATTTACACTATATTTACATGTTTGACTCTCCTGACAATGAGGAGAAAATCTGCTCGAGTCTCATCCAGCTCTGACTGCTGAACACACAGAAACAGTGTGTGTGTGTGTGTGTGGGGGGGGGGTACTTTATTGATCCCATGTGGGAAATGTAATTGCATTAGCAGCAGCAATACATGAAGACAGTACTCACAATTCACACAAAAACACATACTACACACACGTAACACACAGACAAATTGGTCCCAAAATTTAAAATTTGAAAAAGAAAAAAATTGCTGTAATTAATAATTTAAAAAATTATATATGATTACACATTGTATGTATACTAAGGCCCTATAAAAAGAGCCAAGAAAACAGTAATTGCTCATCTTTTTGTAGTTTTGAGGTGTGTGTGTGTGCGCACTTTGCTCTAAATATCTCCATATAGGACAGAAAAATCCCAAACGAGATGATTTTAATATCTCTATTAGTTAGAATTAGGGATGGGCAACGATTAATCGCGATTAATCGCATCCAAAATAAAAGTTTGTGTTTACATAATATATGTGTGTGTAGTGTGTATAATTAATTTTTTGTATATATATATATACCCACACATGTATGTTTATATTTAAGAAAATGTGTTATTAATATATCAAATATTTATATTTATATATATTAATTGTGAATAAATATATATAAAATATATACATGCACATATTTCTTAAATATATACAAGCGTGTGGGTATTTATATATACAAATTAATTATACACACTACACACACATATGTTATGTAAACACAAACTTTTATTTTGGATGCGATTAATCGCGATTAATCGTTGCCCATCCCTAGGAATGACACAGAATTTGGCAAATTTTGGAAAAACAAATCAAAAGGAGGATTGTAAAATTAATCAAATTCAAATCGAGCCATGAACCAGCATCGGTCTCATTACACTCAAACCCACGGCTGTGGAAACGTGTGATTGGCTCCTTCTGTTTATGGTGAATTATTGTCATATTTTCATTTGTTTACATTTTCAGACATCGATTAAATTGAGTTTCATGAATCCAATTGATTAGACTTTCTGTTTAATGACAAAAAAACTGAAGAAAATGTAAGTTCGTAATCATAACAGACTTCTATTGAGCCTGAAATAGCCTGTGTGTGTGTGTGTGTGTGTGTGTGTGTACTTATTTCCGCTTGTGTACAGACAGACTGTTTGTACAAAGTACAAAGATCGAATTCACATCCAGATAACATTCATGTGTGTGTGTGTGTGTGTATCCTGATCTCTTGTGCAATTATTCCTGAATATCAGTTGATCTGAGAATCTCAGCGAGTGTGAGCTGACACGGAGTGTGTGTTCAGTGACATCATGATGAATTCAGCTTCAACTCAATGCAGAAACACGTCAGGATCAGGAAGTTTCAACTTTTCCTTCTGATGCAATACTTCAGTAATGATGGACTTTAGGAAAACACACACCAGAATACACAAAATATGATTTCGAGAATCATAACCACAGAAAATGAGCATATATATGAGGTCAAACGCCAGATTAAAGTGATACTCAAGTAAAGATAATGTTATAGTAAAAGTGACCTATCACTATTTTAAAAAATGTTATATCTGTGTGTGTGTGTGTTTGTGTGTAGGTTTAGCGGTTGGGTTAGTGTGTGTGTAGGTTTAGCGGGCGGGTTAGCATGTGTGTAGGTTTAGGGGTAGGGCTAGTGTGTGTGTGTGTGTGTGTGTAGGTTTAGTAGCGGGCGGGTTAGTGTGTGTGTGTGTGTGTGTGTGTAGGTTTAGGGGAGAGAATATACAGTTTGTACAGAGTAAAAACCATTATGTCTATGGAAGTCCCCATAAACCTAAGCAAATGTGTGTTTGTTAATAAAGTAAGTGAGTAGAATTGCTTATTGGATCACTGAACTATTGAAAACTGTGAACTATTAATGATCTGAACTAAAAAAAAAAAAGAACTTTAAAAAAAAAAACATAATAATAAACAAAAATAATAAAAATCCTATTTAGACCTAAAGAACAGTCAGTGCCACGTCGGCTGTGTGTTTTGGTAATACGATATGACACAGTGTCAGTGTAAAGTTCAGCATGCACGAGCATGTGTTCGGGTTCGGCTAGTGTTCGGTACCTGTTCTGCCAGCCCTGGATGAGGTTGGTGTATTTGCTCAGCACTCCCTCTGTCCTGCCGAACCCGAGCGAGGCCGAGCCCGAGCCCGTCCGAGCCGCCGGCGTCTTTTCCATCGCGCTGCGGGAACGATCCCGATCTAACGTTAGATCATGACGGAGGAGCTGGAACCCGTTCCCATCGTCCCAGTGCCATGTTCCCGAGGAGCTCGTCTCTCTCCAGCGTGTTTCTGTGGGAATCTGAGACACACTCCCTCTCTCTCTCTCTCCAGTCCAACCCCGGATATTACAAACACATCTCAACGCTTCTGTCTCCGTGAACGCGACGCGTGCGTCTTCAGTCTCTCTCTCTCTCTCTCGTGAGCACGTGCATCATCTGCATTGACTCTAACACTCTTGTGAAGATGGATTTTTCAAACGCTACAACTATTTGTGTTCTTTTGATTGTATGAACAGCCGAACGCCTTTTTATTTTGCACGAAGAACAATATTAGAACCCATTACAAAAACGATTAGCTATGTAAATGAGAAATATATTGTTTTTTAGGACCCGCTATCATGATGTGTCTCAAAATAAACATGTCCTTAGAATCATATTTTAATTATATTCAATATTACCATGAACTGCATAATAAAATATGTCTAAACGCTTAAAAATTGGCAGAGGTGATTTACTTGCCAGTTAACATGAACGTCTTTAGAACGGTACCCTAACGTTCTGGCAAATAATGTTCTTTCAGTAACGTTCGTTCATCTGGTCTGTAACATGTTCCCATCGTTCAACATTGGCAATCTAAAACAATGGAACGTTACTTTTGAATTTTCCCTGAACATTCTGAAACAACGTTTAAAAACGTTAGAAGAATGCGCAACTAAAATATTTGAGAAAAAACGTTCCATTGTTTGCCAAATGATAACATAGGAATGTTCCCTTAACGTTCTCATAATCAAGAAAAAAAAAACTTTTTATATAAAAAATATTTTTTGAACATTCAGAGAACTTTCAGAAATAACGTTTTCATACCTACACTCTCAGAAAAAAAGGTAAAAAAGCTGTCACTGGGCTGTACCTTTTCAAAAGGTAAACTTTTGTTCATTTTAAGTGCTAATATGTACATTTTAAGTGCTAATATGTACATTTTAGGTGCTGGAGTGATATGTACATTTTAGGTGCTAATATGTCCATTTCAGGAGCTAATATGTCAATTTTAGGTCCTAATATTACATTTTAGGTGCTAAGTACTATATTTTAGGTGATAATATGTTCATTTCAGGAGCTAATATGTACATTTTAGGTGCTAATATGTACCACTAAGGTACCAATATGCAGCCTTTGGGTACAAAAGTTTACCTTTTGAGAAGGTACAGCCCCATGCAGTGACAGCTTTTGTACCTTTTTTTCTGAGAGTGTATGTATGTTAGTAAAATAACATATTTTTGTTAACTGGATAAGTTTGCTTTTTACTGAAGGTTTTTCATGCTTTTGACAGACAATATTTAATGGCACAAAACTGTGCTTATCCTTGTTGTGCATTTAATATAG
The DNA here is from genome assembly GCF_016745375.1 of Pimephales promelas. Next base: position 651,772 of record NW_024121128.1, read on the forward strand.
CTACTGTATATATTTTAATGTGTATTTTCTTTTTTTTTTTGGGTGGTGGTGGTGGTGGTGGTACGGCCTTTAATTTACTTCACTATTACTGTAAATGGTTTGTTGAATATTTTTAGTTGCATTTAGCATTGATTGTTTGTGCCACTGCTGTCTAAACCCATCAGAACAATCCATTTGTGGTTTTGCTGCTATTTAAAGAACCCTTCAAACCCGTTTTTCTTTATAGTGCAGGAAGTTTAAGAACATAGATAAAGGGTTAAGGTATCCTTCAATTGAACTAATGATATCATTAAAGAAGCTTTAATGAACCTTTATTTTTTTAGGTAGCCGTATTTTCACATCTTTTGGAATAGCAGGCCTACTGTATTCATGAATAGCATGTGAAACTGTTTGCATGCAGGTACTGTAAATGCTTCAAAAAGTGACTTGTCTTTTACTAATAAATATCTGGTTATTTTACATTTTTAAAATTTTTTCTCAGAACATGACTAATGGCTTCAAAAGGCCTGTTGACTCTCACACACTCCTCTCTGTCCATTAGGATGATAAAGAGACACTGATCATCACTGTGAGAAATGGAGAGAGAGGATCTGCGTATTTACCAGGGCTCTCGCGTCAGGTTTCACTACAAGAGACCAGAGATGCATTCCTTCGGCCAGCACACACACTCCAGATCGATACGAGCAGAAAGAGTGTGTGTGTGTGAGACTGAAGTCAAGCTCAGGTCAGCCGCATTACTGAGAAACAAGACCAAATCACAACCTGGATCAGTGCGCTCATCAGATACATCAATGCGCTGCGTGTTTCAGAGTCAAGTGCTGCATGTGTCCTCACACACACACACACGGCAATTTTACACACATTTATAAAAAGAATTAACTTTGTGCACAAACACTAGACCACAAGTACACACTTTTAGGATGAAATCTATGGAAAGTTTTACACGTGAGAACCCAGTTGTGTACACTGTAAAAAAATATTGATGGTTTAACTTAAGAAAGTAAGTAACCTGGGTTGCCTTCAAATCTAAGATCGATCTATCTATCTATCTATCTATCTATCTATCTATCTATCTATCTATCTATCTATATATATATATATATATATATATATATATAAGATCTGATAATTAAGTCTCGGTTCAGAAAACCAGATTGGAAAAGTCTGCAAAACTCCTTTAGCATGCCCACTCACTCCTATTATATATATATATATATATATATATATATATATATATATATATATATATATATATATATATATATATATATATATATAATAGGAGTGAGTGAGCATGTTAAAGGAGTTTTGCAGACTTTTCCAATCTGGTTTTCTGAACCGAGACTTAATGATCAGATCACAGAACTGAAGTGAAAGGAAAGAGGAGCGAGACGCTTTGCACTTCCTAGAGCGTCCTCTACTGGCCTCACAGCTTCATTACACCTCTAATATACTTTCTCTAATATTAGTATTTCCTATAATATTAATATTCACCTCTAATATTCACTGGCATTATAAAGCTGGGAAGAGCCAGGACATTTTTTTTAATATAGGCTAACTCCGATTGTATTCATGTAAAAAGAAGAATGTCATATAGGCCTACACCAAGGATGACTTAAGGGCGAGTAAATCATGGGCTAATTTTCATTTTCAGGTGAACTATCCCTTTAAAGTAACTAAAACGCAGGCGCAGCATGGACTCCAGTTCCCAGAATGCACCTGCTCCCCGTGATGCTGCTGCTGCGTGAGTGTTTCGCAGTGCTGGAGGATGAGGTGTGATGGGTCTGCTGCTGAAGTCATGTTTCCCGGTGTCCTGTACGCGTTGCTCGCGGGCTTTCTCGGCGCCGTCGCGTCCTCGTCCGCCAAACTGTCTCTCGGAACCGACTATCTGAAGGGTGTGTGTGAGACGGGCCTGCGAACCTGGGGCGAGCAGAGGAAATTCACGCAGCACAACGACACGAGCGCGTGCGACTGGGTGAGTGTGTGTGTGTTTGAAAGAGAGAGAGAGTCACTGCTGGAAAACACCCGCACTTTCTCATCATCATCACGTTTCACACACTCATATTGCGCAGTTAATGCATAATGATGATGCTGATGCTGTTACGTGACAGGCAAGCATGACCTTCAACGCCGCGCGCGCTCACGTGCCATCGCTCTTCCTGATGCATTAGTGAATCCCATTAGATATTTATGGCTGCTGAATATTGCAGTAGTAACAAGTGTTTTCCACTTTCCCCGTGACAGCTGCACATTCCTCTCCGACTGCTGTGTGGAGGTCTGCTGTTCACCTGTAATGCTGTGATGTGGACCTTCCTGGCCAAAGCCCTGAGGAGCTCGTGCTCGTCCGCGCGCACCACTGTGACCACCACCGCCTCCAACTTCATCTCTTCTGTGAGCATCAGCTTCAGATAAACACCTTCTCATCTCAGGAGAGAGGGATGCATTTATGTATGGGATTGAATATGAAATTTCCATGCATTCGGATTAGGCCACACAAAACTTTGACTTTTGCATATTTGTCAGTCATACAAGAAACAGGTACTTTTTTTTATAACTGAGATGATGTCATTATTTTCAGAATAAACACATGTATGCTGATTCTAAGCCAAATGATTATGCATTTAAAAAAATCGTTTTTTTAAAAAATCAAATTAAATAGAATAATGAATATGCCTTTATTTATTTTTGTGCAGAAATCTTACTTTTTCTTTAATGTGTGACTAAGAAATATGCATCAGTTTTTTAGTTTGTTTTAATGCTGTCAATTGACTAAACATGATCAATCGCATCTAACATTAAAGTTTGTCAATATATAATATATAATAATATATAGATACACACTTTTATGTTAGATGCATTCATCGATTTGACGGCAGTTTGTTTATGTTAAAACTATTGCATTCAAATGGATGGAAATTTTATATGCAATTTAAATGCATAAATCTTAACTTTACACTCTAGATATGCTCAGGTTAATCGTAATTATAAAATCAAATATTAATAAGAAATTTAAATGAAATAATTCCTCAGCTTAATCGTAATTATAAAATCAAATATTAATAACAAATTTAAAATTGATAAAATTTAAAAATATCAAAAATGTAACAAATTTTAAATTTATTACACGCTCCAGTATGTCGCGTGTAATATATTTTAAAAAATCATCTTGACAAATCATAGAAAGGTCAAGACAGATTAAAAAAAAATAGTTAGTTTGGATAAATAAAAATTTAGTTTGGATTTGGGTTGCAAATGAATTTTATTTGTAATAAAAAAAGTTTTATTAAATATAAATGTAAATTAAAATAAAAAAAAAATATATATTTTGCTTTAGATAAAATAGAGTAGTCAACATTTGAAGTTGCCTTTGAACGACTGATGATCCACTTCAAAAGTTGACTACTCTAGATCAAATAATAAAACTAAAATAAGAGTCCATTGTAGAATAGAAAACAATAGCCTAATATGAATTAGAATATGAGTCTGCTGGAGGTGTGTGTGTGTGTGTGTGCTGATGTTGCGTTTGCTCACAGGCGTTTCTGGGGCAGCTGATATTCGGCGAGACACACGTGGCTCTGTGGTGGACGGGCATCTCTCTCACTCTCTCTGGTCTTCTGGTGCTTCACCACACGTCGCCCAACCTCACGCACGCCGGCAAGAGAGAATGACCCACTGACCAATGGCGGATCATCATCATCATCATCATCATCAGCACTCGCTATGGGTCCAAACGCTCCAACACGCACAAACAGGCTGATTTTCTTTTGCTTCTTCTATATCTCACATGGAAGATCTACAGTCATGCCAAAGATCTGTTTAAATATCTTTATATGCATCATCATTTAGTATTAAAAGTCCATAAGAAAGTATTAAAAACACTGGTGCATGAGCCTATATCACTGTTAATGTGATGATGAATCTCAGATGTGTAACACGTCTGGATCATATTTCACCTATAATACATATTTTGGATAAACAAGATGGATGCTGATTTTAGGACCATTAAATAATAATAATAATAGGTAAAAAACTGAAAATTCTACAGGAAAATTTGACAACATAACTGTAATTCAATTTAATATTATTCTTAGTTTCAAATTCCTGCAAGTCCTGCCCTCAGTGACATCACTTCCTTCAGCTTTGATTCCCGCCATCATCATCCTCCAGCACTGTGAGCGCCGCGTGTGGCGATAATAACAGCAAACCTCGGCATTGTACATCCTTCACCGGATGAGGATTCTCCGAAATATATGCCACATATCTTATGCATGCAAACATCCAGTGATGTGAGAGCAAAGACACTTCCTGTAGCGGTGTGAATGATGAACACACACCCAAACCTGTTCTTCAGCCCCTTCTTCACACACACACAAACTACCCACAGTACACATTGCTGTATTTTTGTATTGCGAAAAATTGTGACATGATATATTGTTGCACCCATAGTAATCACATATTACATTTCCAAGTGAAGACTTCTCTCAGAATAATGTGCACGATGAGATCGGCAGTGTGTATTTAAAGGAATAGTTCACTTTTAAAAAAAACTTTTGCTGATAATTTACTCACCCCCATGTCATCCAAGATGTTCATGTGTTTCGTTCTTCAGTCGAAAAGAAATTAAGGTTTTTGATAAACATTCCAGGATTTTCTCCATATAATGGACTTCAATGGGAACCAAACGGTTCAAAGTCCAAAAGACAGTTTCAGTGCAAACTGAAAACTATTCAAAGGGCTTTAAACGACTCCAGATGATGAATAAGGGACTTATCAACCGAAACGATCGCTCATTTCAAAAATAAAATAACAAAGTTTAAGTTTTATAAGCTCAAATGGTCGCCTTGCTCTGTTCGTGACTCTCCTGTTCGAACTCGTTCATCAAAATGAACGAATCTTTTTCCGAATCTTTATTCCGACTCGAAAAAAGATTTGTTCATTTTGATGAACGAGTTCGAACAGGAGAGTCACGAACGCGCGTCACAGAACAGAGCAAGGCGAGCAATTTGTGCTTATAAAACTTAAACTTTATTATTTTTTATTTAATTTCTTTTCGACTGAAGAAAGAATGACATGGGGTGAGTAATTTTTTTAAAGTAAACTACTCCTTTAAGAAAGCAAATGGGGGTTGTGTTTAGTTTGTTTTCCCCAAACCGCCTAGATCATGTGATCTGGTTTACGGGTCTTCCAGCGGTTTGAGCAGATGTGTGTGTGTGTGTGTGTGTGTGTTATTATTAGGAGACTGAAGGACCAGGTCTTGTACTTCAGACTGTGAATAACTCCAGTTCTTCCTGTGGTCTCGGTTGGCCGCATGAACCCGGACACTCGTAGAGCAGCTAAATATAGATATTAGTAAAATAAACATGTCACACACGTCTATTCGTTGCGCAAAAACACCAAACATAATGTGACGCGATAAAGTCCCTGGCAATGTGATGTCGTATCCGTGTTTTCCGTGTTTTTTTTACCGTGAAAAAACAAGAGACTACCAGAAGAATTGCGGCAACGTCTCGAAGGTAGCCTGCCTGCAAAGCTACAGTACTGTGAAAAAGCACTTGTGTAAAAATGCTGTAAATGATAATGTTTTCAAAAAATAATGTCATAATCATAAATACATTTTATTTATCAATTCATTTTATTAGTTAAATATTATTAACTGTTATTAACTTTTAAAGGGGTCATGAACTGGCTTTTTAAATGTTATTATTGTTTTCTGAGGTGAACTTATGACGTTCGCTTGGTTTTTGCATTCAAAAACATTAAAATGAATAAGTAATAGGCTATTGTACCTAAGTTGTGAGCCTACCTGAAAAACTGTCGGTTTTTATGGGCGTGTCGCACTGAAGACTTGGAAGTAAACGCCCACTGCTGTGAGTGGAGAACAGTTTTGCATATTATAATGAGTTTAACTCACCCGTCGGAGCACATGGGGGAAAACAAACGTCCAATGTTGTAAAATGGCAACCGGATTCGCCCAAACATGTTCGACCCAGAGTCCGTGTGTTGCACAATTCCTGTCAGATCCAATATAGACGGCACAGCACCGTTCTGCAAATCCAGTCTTATTGACAAAACAATCCTCAGTGAAATAAAGCGAACAGACGACAATGTTTTACCTCATCAGCTGGAACGTCATTATAAATAAAGTTTATCCATGCAGTCCTATTGGAATCCAGAGGAAGCTTATCAGCGACTGTCTTCTTCCACAACCAGGCGCTGCACAATATTCTGTATCGCTCGGTAGCTTGATCCGGTTTGTCATCACCATAGAAATATACACTAGACCTCACCTGGGGGTTCTAAGCATGCGTCAAAACCGCCGCCATCTTGGAACAGGGGTCTTGTCATAGGAAGTAGCTAGGTAACGCTGCTATCTCTGCCTTTACTTCGAATTCATTGATGGTGGCGGACTTTTGTGCAGCGTATGAAGTTCACGGATGAAATCTGAACTAGGAAGAATGTTTACAAAAAAAAAAAATATATTTTTTTTTCTTTCTGGAATCAATGATAAATACATGTCTGACCGTTTTAACAAACCAAAAAAACAAGAAAAATCGCATTCATGATGATTTATGGTGATTTTATTTGCGTTAGACCTGTGTCTACTACATTGACGCTGATGCATTAAAGTGGAGGGGCTCCCCTGTTTCAAGATGGCGGCTCTACTGACGCATTCGTTCTAATGAACTGCCGTATCCAAGGTGAGGTCTAGTGTATATGTCTATGTGTCATCACGAGGTAGGAATCTATGTTATTTAGCTACGCGTAAATGCGCGAATCGGTGGGCGGGGCTAAACCGGCCGTGTATTAGGCGTTGATCTTCTTCTGTGGGGGTGGGGTTTTATCCTCTTTGTCTTCAAAGTTCCCCACTTTTAAAAACGAGTTGTTTGCTGAGGCTGGTGATGTCAAAGCTTTTATAATTGGACTAACAAGGACGTTTTCAGTTCTGAAACGTACAGGATATCCTTATAATATGATGACCTCTTAGATGTCAAAAGCTCAAGGAAAATTTGATTTCTCAGTTCATCACCCCTTTAACCGTTAACTAAATCAAATCAATAGGTGTTTAGTACCCTTTACGTTTAAAACAGCTTTTGTCCAGGTATTGCACATAGTTTTTAGTTTTGCAGGTTTTTTCAAGCGTCTTTGGAAACGTTGCCGCAGTTCTTCTGGTCTTAGTCTCTGTTTTTTCTGTTTCTTCATATAAAGAATGCTTTCAGCACCTTGTTGAATCAATGCCACGTAGAATTAAGGCAGTTCTGAAGGCGAAAGGAGGTCAAACACAGTATTCGTATGGTGCTCCTAATAATCCTTTAGGTGAGTGTAAGTATAATGAGCATCACAAGGGTGAAAAATAAGCCCAGACAATACTACGCAAATACAGTCAATGTTTCTCTACGAGAGTGTGTGATCATCTTAGAAAGTAGGTATTGAAAAGTTTGTTATCAGACCTGATCAGGTCATGATGCTGAAAGAGTAAAAGGTTTGAGTAAAAACTAAAAGTAAGAGGTTTGTGTTTTTTCGGATTACTAATTTGGACTGATGACCAGAAAGTAAATTGAGTAAATTGGACTTTATGTTGATTTAAAGAATCAGATTCAACACAATATAACACACAATAACATTCACAAACAATCAATGATTTTATGAGTTTACACAATTAGATACATTTACACAATGATATATGTATTACAAAAAAAGTGCTTTTTCTTTTATAAATGTTGCTTTTATAAACTGGATGTTGTTGACGTTTCATATACTCATATACAGATATTAACCGATCATCTACATTGACGTAAATGAGATGTGCATCAGCGTTTGCTCTGTAAGGCACGTGTGTATAAGTCCATAGACTGTATTTTCACATTAATAAACAGCTTGACCTGAGAGTCTCAACATTCATATTTCATCTCTTTGGTTGTGTCATGGATTATTAACACTTAAATCAGCTGGATTTGATCTGATTTATAATCCCGGACATGAAGGTTTTCGAGGCTTTATAATACTGTAAGTTCACAGAGAGCCTTATGGATGCTCTTGCAGAGTTCACATGTCCCAGAATCCTTTGCGTGTGAATATTGTTCACATCCGGCCATGACCTCACTTCCTGTTCCTCCATGTTTGACTGTTTCACGTCAGCGGAGCAGATTTTCCCTGAAGCTTAATGATAATACGTAACGAGCAACTGACGTCATACACGTGCTCCTGACACTGAATAATAGTTAAAAAACTCTAGTTTTCCGGCACAAATATCTGAAAACTCGTAATTCAAGATACATTTACAAGAGAAACAAAAAGACAAAGATATTAAATTGCTATAAAACAAAATTTAGCAAGTTTGTGCTTTAAACAACAATTATTTGCCACAGATTGTTGTTTTCCTTTGTCTTAAGTTTATTTTTCTGACTCCATTAGCAGATTTTCTTGATTAATTTTGATGCATTTTTCATAAAACAAGACTCAATATCTTCAGTCATTGTGAATCTCCAGTAAACGGATGAGGATATAAGAGTGTTTAGATGTTTACGCTGGGAAACGAGACCGAAACACAGAGGAAGAGTGTGTGTTTCTGCAGTTTGGCTGAATAAAATCACCTGACGCGTGTAAATGTTCCTGCTCCTGTAAAGTGCAGTGTGTGTCTGGACGTCCGTGATCCGGCGCTTGCTCTACTTGTCGTCGCTCCCAGAATCCCCTGTGCTCTTGATGATGTCAGAGCTGATGATGTCACTGAGGCGCTCCACGACACACTGCGCCGTCAGCCGGGCCTCGGGGTCGTGATCCCAGCACTCCTCGATGGTGGAGCTCAGGAGATGAACGCCCTGAACACACACACACACACACACACACAATCAGAACCTTAGTGAGAGCCTCACACACACTTTCGTTCCGTTTCATCACATTATTATACATTCGCTGTAAAAAATATTGATGGTTTAACTTAAAAATGTAAGTAACCTGGTTGCCTTAAAATTTTAAGTTGATTGAACTGGAAAAAGTGAGTTAATACAATGAAGGAGATTAATTTAACCATCAGAAACTCAAAATAATATGTTATCTGAACTAAATAAATTATTTAAGTTGATTTGACAAAAGAAAAAAATGTTGTGATAACTGCACTGTAAAAAAATATTGTTGGTTTAACCTAAAAAAGTAAGTAACCTGGGTTGCCTTAAATTTTTAAGTTGATTGAACTGGAAAAAGTGAGTTAATACAATGAAGTAGATTAATTTAACAATCAGAAACTCAAAATAATAAGTTATCTCAACTAAATAAATTATTATAAAGTTGATTTGACAAAAGAAAATATGTTGTGATAACAAATCTTGAAAATATTTTTACATGGCATAACATGGGAATTACAATATGGTCTAATGTGATTATTAAGCTTCAAAAGGCTGTTAGTGAATTAAATAAAATATACTGTTGATAAATTATGATCATGTTTACTTTATATGGTGTTTATAAGCTGTATTAGACGTGTATTATCAATTGTTTCAGTGTCTTTAGTTGTGTTTTCTGCTGTGAAACGTCAGTCGGGCCAGTGCTGCCACCTTGTGGAACCACTGATTACTGCAAACCCAGTTCAGTGCGCGTGTGCGACAGGAGTAAACTCCGGCTTTACCATGTGGTTGCTCCAGCTGACCGGTATCTCGGGTCTCAGTCGATCTCTGATGACATCATCCTTCATGCTCTCCACACACGGATGCTCCTTCAGCTTCCCGAACGGAGGCTCGTATTCCCGCACATCTGCACACACACACACAAGAAACATGTCAAAGTCTGACAGCATGTGACGAGTTTGATTGACAGCTCTCTGCACAGAGTGGGCGGGGAAATCACTGAAGAAAGGCATTATGGGAAGTTTTTACAAACACTCAAATCTGACAAACAACAAAAACAAAACCATATTGGAAAGGAATGTTATATTTAAAGAGTGACAATGAATCTATGGAGATTCAGTGTGTGTGTGTAGCATTGAGGGGTGTTGTTACCTCCGGTGGCGCTGCATCTGGACACGATCTCCCACAGAACCAGAGCCATGGAGTAAACATCCGCCTGTTTGAAGGACTCGATGTTCTCCAGGTCCATCCGGGACTCCAGCACTTCTGGAGCCATGTACCGCGCCGTGCCCACCTGAGGAACACACACACACACACACACACACCAAACACACATTGTATTTAAAGCAAATAAAATTGTAAAATTATTGCTATATATGAGTATGTGTTATTTAAATTATTTGATCAATTACCTATTAATTAATATTTTATGATTAATGAATTGTAAACTATATATTTATATATATATATATATATGAAGAGTTCAGATGCAAAAGCCTCTAAATGCCATTTGAAATTTTCTTCTTTAATGATGATTTTTATCAAGCTTGTATATTTAAGTTCAGTAATTTCACTTAAATAACAATTAATAGGTAATTATCATTGCCATTTAAGTGAAATCACTGAACTTAAATATACAAGCTTGATAAAAATAATCATTAAAAAAGAAAATTTCAAATGGCACTTAGAGGCTTTTGCATCTGAACCCCTCATATATTAAATTTGACTATATATATATATATATATATATATATATATATAAACTGCCGGTCAATAGTTTTAGATCGGTAAGATTTTCTTTTTAAGATTTTCTTTTTTTAAAAGAAGTCTCTTCTGCTCACCAAGGCTGCAATTATTTTGATAAAAAATACAAAAAAAACAGTAATATTGTGAAATATTATTACAATTTAAAACAATGGTTTTCTATGTGAATATATAGTGAAGTGTAATTTATTCCTGTGATCAAAGCATCATTACTCCAGTCTTCAGTGTCACATGACCCTCCAGAAATCACTCTAATATGAGGATCTGATGATCGAGACACAGTTTTTTACATTTTTATTTCAGGATTCTTTGATGAATAGAAAGTTCAAAAGAACAGAATTGATCTGAAATGGAAATCTTTTGTAACATTAATCATCACTACCATTCAAAAGTTTGGGGTCAGTATAAGAATTTATTTTTTATTTTTGGGAGAAAGAAATTAGAAAATACTTTTATTCATCAAGGATGAGTTAAATTGAGCAAAAGTTACAGTAAAGACATTTATAATGTTAGAAAAGATTATATTTTAAATAAATGCTGTTCTTTTGAAGTTTATATTCATCATAGAATTTTCGGGGGGAAATGGTACACGACTGTTTTCAACATTGAAAATAATAATTGACGTTTTTTGAGCATAAAATCAGCATATTAGAATGATTTCTGAAGGATCATGTGAGACTGAAAACTGATGTGTATCCAGCAACAGTAATGATGTTGAAAAATCAGCTTTCAAATTACATTTTAACATATATTAAAATAGAAAACAGTCATTTTAAATTGTCATAATATTTCACAATATTACTGTGTGTCATTTTTTTCATCGAATAAAACAGCCTTGGTGAGCAGAAGAGACTTCATTTAAAAACATAAAAAATCTTACTCATCTAAAATTTTTGAACGGTAGTGTGTTTATATATATATATACATTCCTATACAGTATGTTTTGCCTGAAGCTCCTTGATTTGACCACTAGATGGCGTCATTTCTGCCCATGATTACTCGTCGTTTGTGAAACGGCTGTACTTGTGTGAATTACTCTTAATATCAGACATATTTAAGGCTTCATTCTAGCTTTGGTTCAGTCCTGTTGTTCCATGTTTTGTGGACTGAAGTCTCCTGGATGTTTCGCTCTGATCTGATATTTAAAGGAGTAGTTCACTTTTAAAAAACGTTTGCTGATAATTTACTCACCCCCATGTCATCCAAGATGTCCATGTCTTTCTTTCTTCAGTCGAAAAGAAATTAAGGTTTTTGATGAAAACATTCCAGGATTTTCTCCATATAATGGACTTCAATGGGGACCAAACGGTTCAAGGTCCAAAAGACGGTTTCAGTGCAAACTACAAACTGTTCAAAGGGCTTTAAACGATTCCAGACGATGAATAAGGGTCTTATCAAGGACACATCGAGTCATGACTCGAAAAAAAGATTTTGATGAACGAGTTCGAACAGGAGAGTCACGAACGCGCGTCACAGAACAGAGCAAGGCGAGCATTTGAGCTTATAAAACTTAAACTTTGTAATTTATTTTTTAAATGAGCGATCGTTTCGCTTGATAAGACCCTTATTCATCGTCTAAAATCATTTAAAGCCCTTTGAACAGTTTGCACTGAAACTGTCTTTTGCACCTTGAACCGTTTGGTCCCCATTGAAGTCCATTATATGGAGAAAAATCCTGGAATGTTTTCATCAAAAACCTTAATTTCTTTTCATAGACATGGACATCTTGGATGACACGGGGGTGAGTAAATTATCAGCAAAAGATTTATCAAAAGTGAACTCCTCCTTTAAGCCGAGCTCTTCAGCTTGTGTTGCCTAAGGACTGTTGTTTTTGTGTTATATCCCTAAAGTACCGCCTAAGACCGTTGCTTATGATGTTTCCCCTCTGAAGTAAAGAGCCTTACACTGTGTTTTAATCATGTTTAATTGGTGTAATAATTTGATTATGTAGCCGTCAGGGTGCCGTCAGGATTACTGATGTGAGACTCCGCCCACTCACTGTTCTGATTGGCTATTAGTTTTGACTGATTTTGACGCATCTAACTCCCCTGACCGCATGTGACGGCCCTCACCTGTCCGCTGTTGGCCAGTTCCTCCGGAGACGTGTAGGTGTCGAGTCTCAGACTGAGGCCGAAGTCACACAGACAGCACGTGAGGTCTGACTTCACCAGCACGTTTGCGCTCTTCAGGTCTCGGTGGACGATGGCCACTTTAGCTCGTCCGCACGGCGTCCGATCGGCGTGAAGATGAGCCACGCCCCTCGCCAGCGAACCGGCCAATCGGCACAGCTCGTCCCAGCTAATCACGTGCTGCGACAGGAAGTCCTGCAGGTTTCCTCGCTCCTGATAGGCCGTTATCAGCCAATACTGTCGCGACGCTTTCCGGTCCTCGGCGGTCAGAAAGTGCAGGACGTTCTCGTGCCGGAGCTCGGCGTCGGAGTAAATCTCCCACTCGGTTTTCCACGAGGCGTATTCTTCATACGGGAATATTTTCACGGCCACCGTTTGGAAGGATTGGCTGGCTTGCTTGAGTCCGGCTCTGAAGACCTCGGCGAACCGGCCTTTCCCGACGGATGAGTCCAGTTGGATGGGAAGAAGCTCCAGGTTGTGGTTCAGGCTGTTGTCGGAGCGGTCTTCGTTCATGATGATGGCGCAGGTTTCGCTTTCGCTTTTGCCTTTGGACGCGGGCGCTTTGTGCTGGCGATACACCCAGTAGACGAAGAGCAGCGAGACCAGCAGGACCAGCACGACCGCAGAGGAAACCAGACCGACCAGCATCAGAAACGGGAGCTTCGGCTCCTCCGATCTGGGAGAAACCGGATCCGCACCTGAACACAACACGACAATTATTTCATTTTTTTCATTTTATTGTTTATTTTTACAGGGACAATGCACAATTAAAAGTAATTGCACCAGAATTAGCTAATAGCTAGTTTACATCTGCTGTCCCTGGGCAGGAAGACAAATAAAATAACATACATTACATATACACCACATAAAGCATCACAGTACATACATATGTAGAATATAACATTTAAAACCAAAATATAAAACAAATAAAAGTACAGTTCAGTCATTAGTGGTTGCAAATGTGTGCTGAATTGTGGAGTTAGACCGTTACACATTTTTTACCATTGCAATTACTAATCATAATTTTATTGAAGCAGATTTACTGATTTTTTTGGTTGCTTTTATTTATTCATTAAAGTCCCTGTAAAGGCAATTCTAAAAAAAAAATTTCTAAACTAGAGCCAGGCCGATATTAGGCATTTTCCATAATAACGGTGTCGGCAGTTATAATGGCCGATAAATGAATATTTAAAAAACAAAATAAAAACGGACGAAACACGCTTTAATCATCTCTCCTCGGCCAGTTATATTGAAAATGTATGTTTTACAATTTGCAGTATGATGTTATCTATTGCTAAATAGACTAGCTAACCACAAAGCTAGCTAACGCCACTATCATCAGTGGAAGACCGCTAACGTTAACATTAATGAGCTTGGAAACCACAATGAACTTTTTCTGCCTAAATGATTACTGTATTTTAGGGCTGTGCAAAAGTTAATTGCGATTAATCGCATCCAAAATAAAAGTCTGTGTTTACATAATATATTTGTGTGTACTATATATAATTATTTTGTATATATAAATACCTATGCATGCATGTATATATTTAAGAATTATTTGCGCTTAAACTCTGTTTATATATATAAATACATAATCTATATTATATAAATTTAAATATTTTATATATGAATAACACATTTTCTTAAATATATACATGCATGTGTGTGTATTTATATATACAAAATAATTATATACAGCACACACAAATATATAATATTAACACAGACTTTTATTTTGGATGCGATTAATCGCAATTAATTTTTGCACAGCCCTACTGTATTTATAACTAGCATATCTCTAGTTACAGTCCCTGCATTGTAAAATGTAAGTTATACTTGCGAGGAGTGAATATTTAGACAGAGAGAAAAAGTATCAAACGTATCTTGTGCAGAAAAGTTAGCTTTTCTTTTACACGTGTGTGAAATCCAACAATATTTAATAATAAAAAAATATCGGCCGATATATCGGATTATAAAACCCAAAAATATTTGTATCGGCCTTCAAAATCCTCTATCGGTCGGGCTCTAATCTAAACGCATTATAAATGTTAGAAATGTATTGCTAAAACATACTGTATTACAAAGACTGTGAACTGTGTGCTGAATTGTGGAGTTAGACCGTTACACATTTTTTACCATTGCTATTATATATATATATATATATATATATATATATATATATATATTTTTTTTTTTTTTTTTTTTTTTTATCCATTAAAATATTGATTAGCTCATTCAAAACTGTAAGCTTGTAATAATGTTTTTAATTCCAGTGGATTTCAGCAGGAAATCTGAGCATGTCTTTACGTCAATACTTCACATCTGTACACACACACGTCTCAGCTAATAGGCTATTTTAATTCTTCAAAATTAGAAACAAACAGCAAAAAAAAAGTTAAAGAGTAAAAACGAAACAGGTGATAAAAATAAACAAATTGAAAAGAAAAACAAGATTATTTTTCTGACTCCATTGACAGATGTTGTTCGTTCTTGTTTTAAGCACAAACTCACTTCAATTTGATCAGTTTGTCAGAAAACAAACTCAATATTAATGTCATTTTGCATCTCAAATGTATCTTAATTTAAACAGCCCCCATCATAGCATTTGAAATGTTCCTATTTTTGTTAATGTTGAAATGTTACTCTCACTTTTGAAAGACAATAACTTTATATACGGTGCACTTTCAGATCTAAATCTTTGCAGGATGTTTTCATTCCCTTAAAGCTATAGTCCACACTACATGAACAGTCATTTTCAAAAATCCATGATAGGGGCTCTTTAAGTGTTTATAAACGTATCTGTACTGGAAAACACATTTTGGATGGACAGGCGTTTTAATCACAGATATTTTCTGCACCAAAAGTTTCCTCTCAGAGTCACATGATGCGGCTTCCTGTTTAACCAATCTAAATCTAGATCTAGACATTTCTGCAGAAAGAAAAAATCTTGAGTGATGCTTTTCCTTCAGAAAAAGCCCCTTGTTACAGTAAACACAGTGCAGCACAACACAACCGCACGTGCGTCGACACACACACACACAAACAACACGCGGCTATAAAAACAACGAGATGATCTTTACACACAGACAGGAGGAAACCACACGTCTGGAGCGGCAGCGGATCCACACACACACACACACACACGCCACATGAACTGCGCGAGTCTTCAGATTATCAAGAAAGTGTCTGAACCTTATTATCGGACAGATTGTGTCCGTGTTAGGAGTGTAACAATATACCGTGTCGAGACAATTTGTATCGTGGATAGATCAGCCGAAATAAAAATCAAGTTTTCAGACTCAGAGTTTAAGTGACTTAAAGGATCACTTCCTTTTTTATCTTTTAAATGCTTCAAATGAATTTAATGTTGGTTGAGGAGATTCCCCTCTCTATGTAAAAGTGCTTTGAGTGCCAAGAAAAGCGCTATATAAATATAATGAATTATTATTATTAATAATATTCAACAATATTACTGATTGACACCATTAAATGAGAACTAAACTGAGCTGGACGATACATACATCAGATCACTGTCAAAGTGTATCTATCCCTATCTAAATAAACTATAATAAAAAAATAAAATAAATTATCTGACAGGGTGTAACAATATACCGTCCGTGTCACAATATATCGCAATACGTATCGTGGATAGTTCAGCCGAAATAAAAATTACTGACAGAGAAAAAAAAAGTGACTTTTATTTATTTTTATCTTTTAAATGCTTAAAATGAATTTAATGTTGATTGAGGAGATTCCCCCTCTCTATGTAAAAGTGCTTTGAGTGCCAAGAAAATCGCTATATAAATATAATAAATTATTATTAGTAGTAATATTCAACAATATTACTGATCTGCTGCATTGACACCATTATATGAGACCTGAGCTGAGCTGGACGATGACATCACGGATATCTCCAGAGCCGCTATATATAAATGAACTAAAGTAATATAACTTTTACAACAAAAATGAATCATCACTGAATGTACTTAAGCTGCACTGTGACGCCATTTTCTTCTAGAAACAAACTTTGTTGCATTATTTTCCTGTTTTCTCTGTAAGCTGCTCTGAAACATACGGAGGTGTATTGCATTCACTTGAAGAAAAAAATCTACTCTGTTTTTCTGAATTAATGAGTTAATTTTTCATGAGAAAAAAAATTTGCTCTGTTTTTCTGAATTAACGAGTTAATTTTTCATGAGAAAATTTTTTTTTGCTCTGTTTTTCTGAATTAACGAGTTAATTTTTCATGAGAATTTTTTTTTTGCTCTGTTTTTCTGAATTAACGAGTTAATTTTTCATGAGAAAAATTTTTTTGCTTTTTTTTTTCTGAATTAATGAGTTCATTTTTAATGGAATTTTTTTTTTGCTCTGTTTTTCTGAATTAACTCATTAATTCAGAAAAACAGCAAAAATAAATTTTCTCATGAAAAATTAACTCATTAATTCAGAAAAACAGAGCAAAAAAAAAATTCCATTAAAAATTAACTCATTAATTCAGAAAATCAGAGCAAATTTTTTTCTCATGAAAAATTAACTCATTAATTCAGAAAAACAGAGCAAAAAAAAATTCCATTAAAAATTAACTCATTAATTCAGAAAAACAGAGCAAAAAAAAATTCCATTAAAAATTAACTCATTAATTCAGAAAAACAGAGCAAATTTTTTTCTCATGAAAAATTAACTCATTAATTCAGAAAAACAGAGCAATTTTTTTTCTCATGAAAAATTAACTCATTAATTCAGAAAAACAGAGGAAAATTTTTTTTTTCATGAAAAATTAACTCGTTAATTCAGAAAAACATAGCAATTTTTTTTTCTCATGAAAAATTAACTCGTTAATTCAGAAAAACAGAGTAGATTTTTGTGAAAAGCGCTGTATAAATAAAGCTGACTGGACTCAAGAGTGTGTGAGAGTGTGTGAAACTGACCGTCAGGAAAGATGAGGCGGCCGTTACACTCTTCCTCGTTACAGGAGCAGATGAACTCGTCCTCCGCCCCCTTCACTCGCTTCATCTCGCAGGTTTTGCTGTTGAAGTCCTTCAGGAACTGGCCACGAAACCTCAGCGCTGGGTGGTGACACACCGTCTCGATGGTGGCGTTCCCTTCCTCTCTCCTCCTGAAACATCACGACATTACAGTAAAGCTGCTGTATGTAACGTTTCACTCTACTAAACCATAAAAATACTTAATATATAGGGCTGGGTATTGAGACAAATTTCACAATTCGATTCGATTTCGATTACGATTCGATTCAATATCGATTATATTGGATATCAGTTACAATAAATGGCCATTTTTCTCAAATCTCTGAACTAATGCTGTAAACTATGGGAGTCTAGTTGTAGCCTATAGGCTTCATTAGCCTAATATGAAGGTAATAATGAACTGTTTTGTAGCTTTACAATCACTTAAATTACACTTTTATTTATTTTATAATAAGAAGATTTTATGAAATATAAACATTTAAATGGTGGCTGTCATAAAAACTTGCCAGATTTATTCAAATATGCATTAAATATTGAAGAACATTAAGATTATAATGCATATGTAATATGGTGTATATATTTAGCAAAATGCTCCTCTCTAGAGTTATTTTTTTCTAGCTGACTAACGAGTTTATGTGGGTTTTCTGAGTAAATATGACGATGACATTGATTACAAGCTGTTTAACTGACACACTTTCAGATGCTCATTCATGTTTATTTGGCGCTGTGACTGGTACTAGAGCGATCTCACGCCATAGCGACAAAACGCTATTTATGATTTTGAATTTCTAAAGAAAATGGACGTAATTTGAAAATTGAGACTTTGTTTCATATCAATAGTAACAAAGGACAAAGATTATTGCGATTTTTTGGATGCGCGCAGCCGCGATACAATGTCCCACAGGATGACTAATCGATTCTTGAGATTTAAGAATCGATATCGGTTCGTAAAAATGAGAATCGATTATTATCGAGAAATCGATATTTATTACCCAGCCCTACTAATATATGTTGGTATTATCTAATATAAATAGCTAATCTATTTTTAGATATCAAGCTCAGATTTGTTCAGATTTATGGCTTTGATTTGCTCACAGTGATCTCGCGTGTGTCTCCGCTAGAGATTGAGAAGAGATCTGAAGCGGATGGATCTCGAAGTGTGTGTACACTAGAGTAGCGCTGACCTACCAGGAACTGACACACACTTCCTCGGGATTCTCGCAGATCGATGTGACTTTGCAGAAGGATTCGCAGACGCCGGTGGCGTTACACGTCGTGAATTCGATGTCGCAGAACTTACAGAGCTGAGGGACCTTGAACTCTTTAATTACTGATGCACTCGCTGCAAAACACACACACACACAGAGAGAGAGAGAGAGAGAGAGAGAGAGAGAGAGAGAGATGAAATGCCTACAGGCACAAAAATACATATCTATTCAGTGCTGATGATATAGCATATTTTTGCATAAGAGACCACACACACACACACACACACACACACACACACACACACAAAACACTAACCTGACCCTAAACCTAACCATCTCTGACACACACACACACACACACACACACACACACACACACACACTAACCCGACCCCTAAACCTACCATCTCTCTCTCTCTCACACACACACACACACACACACACACACTCACATGTCTCTATCTTGTCCTCCCCCTCAGTGTGTGTGTTCAGCAGCAGGCGCTCGTTACACTCGTGTCCCGTACAGGCACACACACGCAGGGATTGTCTGATGCTCAACACACACACAGATCCGTTGTAATCCTGCAACATCGCACCGCGCAGCGCTCGCGTGGGGTCGTGACACATCGTCTCCACGGTAACCATCCCAGCTTTCCTCCACCTGCACGACAGAGGTCAGGATAACGCATCTTTACCACACACACACTCACGCTGTGTGATACAGCATCCCAGAATGCAAAGTGCTCCACCCTTCATATATAGTGTTACAAATAAACTATTTTAACTGTAAATTATATATATAATTATATTAACTAAATCCATAAGAATTATTTTAATTTTCTTTACTTGAAATAAACATAAACAGAATTAATATAAAATATAAAAGCTTTCAATTTAAAACATTTCTAAGTTTTAACTTGATGTTCTAAAATAAAATAAAAAGGAATAAACTATATAGACGCATTTACAAAAACTCCACACAACAAAAAACAAAACAACATAAACACAAAATCTATAAAACAAAATGCAATTTAAATAGAAAATATAAAAATTTAAACTCAAAATACATAATAATTAAATAAAAAATGTAAATATTAATATAAAATAATGAAATCTATAATAATATGTCAATCCTTAAACAACACTGATGTGTGTCATTCTTTAGAAGTCACCTCACAGTAATGCACAGTATTTACTACAGTAATGTGTGTGTGTGTGTGTGTCAGTAGGCCTGCTGATATACACCTGTGTGTCGGGTCGCTGGACAGCTAAACCAGTCGCGATCTCTTCCTGTAATCACTACAAACCAAACTACAACTCCCATAATGCAGCAGTGTACAGGCATACATGATCAAAAATAAATTAAAATGCATCTTTAAAGATCTGAAGAATCCTAGAGAACTTTACGAATCTGCAAAAAACGTCATTTTTTTAATGCCCAATCCCTTTAAAGGTGCAGTGTGTAATTTTTAGCGGCATCTAGTGGTGAGGATGCGAATTGCACCCAACAGTGGCCGACGGGAAGTGATGTCGTAGAGAGTAGCCAGTTAAGAGCTTTCTTTACAAAGATTAATGAAGAAATTATGTTTACCTAATTATTCAGTAAAATTATGTTATTGTCCATTCAGGGCCACCGTAGAAACATGTGGATGTAAGCGGACCCGCGGTGTGTGTGTAAACAGAAATGCTCATTCTAAGGTAATTAGAGTTGCATTTCTGTCAACAGATCCTCCTAAATATGACACACTGGCCCTTTAAGAAAGATTGAAAAGGGTTTGACGTGGGACGTGTTTATTTCTCTAAGCTTTGCTCTGTGGTGTGATGAGATGAGGTCGTGTTCGAACACGTCGGTGATTCACATGCGTGTGTGTGTGTGTCATACCAGACGGCGGCGCAGACGTCCTGTGGATTCGGGCAGACTCTCGATACGCTACAGTTTGAGATGCACTCATTGGCCCTGCAGGCGGCCGGCTGAGGGTCACATGACTTACACCGACTGTGCTGATTGGTTGAAGGGAGCATGGCGGATGTACCTGTAAAACACACACACACACACACACATATCAGGGGTCAGATAAGACTGTGTCTGACCAACTAGCAATTAGTTACGTCTCTCTTCAGATTAAAACTAATTGATTGATTCAGACAAATAATAATAATAATAATAATACAAATAATACATAATATTTTTATTAGGGCCGTGCAAAAATTAATTGCGATTAATCGCATCCAAAATAAAAGTCTGTTTTACATAATATATTTGTGTGTGCTGTATATAATTATTTTGTATATATAAATACCTATGCATGCATGCATGTATATATTTAAGAATTATTTGCGCTTAAATTCTGTATATATATATATATAAATACATAATCTATATTATATAAATATAAATATTTTATATAGGAATAACACATTTTCTTAAACATATACATGCATGTGTGTGTATTTATATATATACAAAATAATTATATACAGCACACACAAATATACTATGTAAACACAGACTTTTATTTTGGATGCGATTAATCGCAATTAACTTTTGCACAGCCCTAATTTTTATGTAACCGACTAAAAACTGTTAAGAGCAGTCCAGAACAAAAACTAAATGAGTCACTTGAAAGAGTCATCTAAGCAGTTTATGCAACCCACCACTAATGTAAACACACACACTCTCTCCTCTCTCTCTTCACAAACACACACATATTAACATAGAAAGCACATGCATGTCAGCGATGCTGCCGTGTTTGTTGATGATGTTAAGAGTTTAATGTCTCTAAAGATCTAGAAGTCACCCAAGCACACACACCAACACACACACACCAGTTGATTGAGGGCAACATGAAGAAGAGTGACGTTAGTTTGACTCCAAACACATGCTTTAATTTATAGTTTGAGTTTGATCATCTCGAGTTTGTGATGTAACCGTCTCCACATTCAGCGACTGTCTGCCAGAACAACAAACACACGAGAAACACACACTGAGCTTTAGGAAGCGATGTTTGTGTCGTCAGGATCTCTCAAACACAACAGCAGGTTTATGCTGTCACACACACACACACACACACATGCACACAAACACAGCAAAGCTTAGGAACAGTATGAAACACTTAATGTAAATATAAACAAACAAGCTTAAGGTGCATTAAATGGATAAGGACTTATATTTTGTTCCTTATATTTATATTTTATAATACACTATATTATAGTCGTTGCTGTTGTGGCAACTGCTCCTTTCATAAAGGTCAATACATGTTAATATCCATGTACTATAGTCTAATATATTAATAATTCTCTAATGTAACATCATGGTTATCAAATATGATAAACGTTCAGTAGTATGTTGCATATCAGTAATATATCAGTAAATATATATAATAACAATTCAGATTTTCGAATTAGTTTTCATTTGTAGCCTATATTAAAAAAATATGTAAATCTTTAAAGTTTTAGTAATATTGTTATATGTTTTTGTCATTTTATGACTACATAGTTTATATTAATTATTATTTCAGTTTTAGTTATATTAGTACAGTATAAAGTTCAACTTAATGTAAAAGTGAGAAAAGATGTCTCTGGCAACTACCTGAAATAAAATATATTTAATTTTTAGTTAACATTTATTATATTAAAATATTATTTCAAGTTATGAAACGTAAATGGTTTTAGTTAACTATACTAATAACCTATAAAATCAGACACCTTTACACTAGGCTACCATGGTCCTTCCATGTACTAGTTTAAGTGTGCAGTTTTTAAACTCAAAGTAGTTTTACTGTAAGTAACAACTCACTCACAAAACATTAAATGATTTACATGTGAATTTAGAATAATATAAATGTCAAAGTATAAAGAAAAACAGAAAGAACTAATAAAACAGGACACATTTGAGTAGTAAGCTAAGTCTCATACACACACACACACAAACATGAGGAAATGTCAATCAGACTCGTGTTTTGAAAGAGAAACTTATATCAATCTATTTACACCCTAAACACCGCGTTTGACGCGACGCTCTCGCGTCGCGCTGTAGTATCGAGACTGAAGCGGGATTTTCACTCACCAGACATCATCAGACACGCGAGAGACCGAGCCACAGCCGACAGAACCGAACCGCTCCATCACAGCTCAACGCGTCGCGTCGCGTGTGTGACTCGAGTCCAGACCGGCTCTTATACCGGCGCGGGCGCGCGCGTTCGTTCTCATCTGAGAGGAAGCGCGCGTGAGTCACACGAAGGCAGGAAATGTTCAGAGGAGGAAGCGTCGCTTTTTCCTGCTTTACTCTCTCAAAACTGCTAACTACTGCCTGTGTACACACACACAAACACACACACTGCTCAGCCTCAGGCTCACTAACTAGACAACAGATGTGGGCATCTCGAAAGCTGGTAAGCACCCTACATAGACAGCATGTCTGGGCATCATAGTGTGAGCTGCCTACATATAACACATTTTTAGGCATCATAGTTATAAAACCAATTGAGTTTCCTTCATAAACAATATTTCTGGGCCTGACAGCATTTTTAGCAGTCTTAAAACCTAGTTGCCTATATAGACAGCATTTTATGCATCGATCCAAACCTAGTATGCTTAAAATAACAGCATTTCTTGACATCAAAGTCTGGAAATAATTAGACAGC
>NW_024121128.1:675837-705837 GCF_016745375.1 Pimephales promelas
CCTCACGCACGCCGGCAAGAGAGAATGCCCGCTGACCAATGGCGGATCATCATCATCATCATCATCATCAGCACTCGCTATGGGTCCAAACGCTCCAACGCGCACAAACAGGCTGATTTTCTTTTGCTTCTTCTATATCTCACATGGAAGATCTACAGTCATGCCAAAGATCTGTTTAAATATCTTTATATGCATCATCATTTAGTATTAAAAGTCCATAAGTAAGTATTAAAAACATTGGTGCATGAGCCTATATCACTGTTAATGTGATGATGAATCTCAGATGTGTAACACGTCTGGATCATATTTCACCTATAATACATATTTTGGATAAACAAGATGGATGCTGATTTTAGGACCATTAAATAATACTAAAAGCTAAAAAACTGAAAATTCTACAGGAAAATTTGACAACATAACTGTAATTCAATTTAATATTATTCTTAGTTTCAAATTCCTGCAAGTCCTGCCCTCAGTGACATCACTTCCTTCAGCTTTGATTCCCGCCATCATCATCCTCCAGCACTGTGAGCGCCGCGTGTGGCGATAATAACAGCAAACCTCGGCATTGTACATCCTTCACCGGATGAGGATTCTCCGAAATATATGCCAATATCTTATGCATGCAAACATCCAGTGATGTGAGAGCAAAGACACTTCCTGTAGCGGTGTGAATGATGAACACACCCAAACCTGTTCTTCAGCCCCTTCTTCACACACACACACACACACACTACCACAATACACATTGCTGTATTTTTGTATTGCGAAAAATTGTGACATGATATATTGTTACACCCATAGTAATCTCATATTACACTTCCAAGTGAAGACTTCTCTCAGAATAACGTGCACGATGAGATCGGCAGTGTGTATTAAAAGGAATAGTTCACTTTAAAAAAAAACTTTTGCTGATAATTTACTCACCCCCATGTCATCCAAGATGTCCATGTCTTTCTTTCTTCAGTTGAAAAGAAATTAAGGTTTTTGATGAAAACATTCCAGGATTTTCTCCATATAATGGACTTCAATGGGAACCAAACAGTTCAAGGTCCAAAAGACAGTTTCAGTGCAAACTACAAACTGTTCAAAGGGCTTTAAGCGATTCCAGACGATGAATAAGGGTCTTATCAAGCGAAACGATCGCTCATTTCAAAAATAAAATAACAAAGTTTAAGTTTTATAAGCTCAAATGGTCGCCTTGCTCTGTTCGTGACTCTCCTGTTCGAACTCATTCATCAAAATGAACGAATCTTTTTCCGAATCTTTATTCCGACTCGAAAAAAGATTTGTTCATTTTGATGAACGAGTTCGAACAGGAGAGTCACGAACGCGCGTCACAGAACAGAGCAAGGCGAGCATTTGTGCTTATAAAACTTAAACTTTATTATTTTTTATTTAATTTCTTTTCGACTGAAGAAAGAATGACATGGGGTGAGTAATTTTTTTAAAGTAAACTACTCCTTTAAGAAAGCAAATGGGGGTTTTGTTTAGTTTGTTTTCCCCAAACCGCCTAGAATCATGTGATCTGGTTTACGGGTCTTCCAGCGGTTTGAGCAGATGTGTGTGTGTGTGTGTGTGTGTGTGTTATTATTAGGAGACTGAAGGACCAGGTTTTGTACTTCAGACTGTGAATAACTCCAGTTCTTCCTGTGGTCTCGGTTGGCCGCATGAACCCGGACACTAGAGCAGCTAAATATAGATATTAGTAAAATAAACATGTCACACACGTCTATTCGTTGCGCAAAAACACCAAACATAATGTGACGCGATAAAGTCCCTGGCAATGTGATGTCGTTTCCGTGTTTTCCGTGTTTTCTTTTTTTTACCGTGAAAAAACAGACTGAACTGCGGCAACGTCTCGAAGGTAGTGCCTGCCTGCCTGCAAAGCTACAGTACTGTGAAAAAGCACTTGTGTAAAAATGCTGTAAATGATAATGTTTTCAAAAAATAATGTCATAATCATAAATACATTTTATTTATCAATTCATTTTATTTATTTTTATTTTATTATTAACTTTTAAAGGGGTCATGAACTGGCTTTTTAAATGTTATTATATTGTTGTCTGAGGTGAACTTATGACGTTCGCTTGGTTTTTGCATTCAAAAACATTAAAATGAATAAGTAATAGGCTATTGTACCTAAGTTGTGAGCCTACCTGAAAAACTGTCGGTTTTTATGGGCGTGTCGCACTGAAGACTTGGAAGTAAACGCCCACTGCTGTGAGTGGAGAACAGTTTTGCATATTATAATGAGTTTAACTCACCCGTCGGTGCACATGGGGGAAAACAAACGTCCAATGTTGTAAAATGGCAACCGGATTCGCCCAAACATGTTCGACCCAGAGTCCGTGTGTTGCACAATTCCTGTCAGATCCAATATAGACGGCACAGCACCGTTCTGCAAATCCAGTCTTGTTTACAAAACAATCCTCAGTGAAATAAAGCGAACAGACGACGATGTTTTACCTCATCAGCTGGAACGTCATTATAAATAAAGTTTATCCATGCAGTCCTATTGGAATCCAGAGGAAGCTTATGCAGCGACTGTCTTATTCCACAACCAGGCGCTGCAATATTCTGTATCGCTCGGTAGCTTGATCCGGTTTGTCATCCCCATAGAAATATACACTAGACCTCACCTGGGGGTTCTAAGCATGCGTCAAAACCGCCGCCATCTTGGAACAGGGGTCTTGTCATAGGAAGTAGCTAGGTAACGCTGCTATCTCTGCCTTTACTTCGAATTCATTGATGGTGGCGGACTTTTGTGCAGCGTATGAAGTTCACGGATGAAATCTGAACTAGGAAGAATGTTTAAAAAAAAAAAAATTTTCTTTCTGGAATCAATGATAAATACATGTCTGACCGTTGGAACAAACCAAAAAAACAAGAAAATCGCATTCATGATGATTTAATTTCCGTTAGACCTGTGTCTACTTGTCTACTACATTGACGCTGATGCATTAAAGTGGAGGGGCTCCCCTGTTTCAAGATGGCGGCTCTATTGACGCATTCGTTCTAATGAACTGCCGTATCCAAGGTGAGGTCTAGTGTATATGTCTATGTGTCATCACGAGGTAGGCATCTATGTTATTTAGCTACGCGTAAATGCGCGAATCGGTGGGCGGGGCTAAACCGGCCGTGTTGAAGTAGGCGTTGATCTTCTTCTGCGGGGGTGGGGTTTTATCCTCTTTGTCTTCAAAGTTCCCCACTTTTAAAAACGTTGTTTGCTGAGGCTGGTGATGTCAAAGCTTTTATTGGACTAACAAGGACGTTTTCAGTTCTGAAACTTACAGGATATCCTTATAATATGATGACCTCTTAGATGTCAAAAGCTCAAGGAAAATTTGATTTCTCAGTTCATCACCCCTTTAACCGTTAACTAAATCAAATCAATAGGTGTTTAGTACCCTTTACGTTTAAAACAGTTTTTGTCCAGGTATTGCACATAGTTTTTAGTTTTGCAGGTTTTTTCAAGCGTCTTTGGAAACGTTGCCACAGTTCTTC
Organism: Pimephales promelas; assembly: GCF_016745375.1. Next base: position 679,345 of record NW_024121128.1, read on the forward strand.
TGGTCTTAGTCTCTGTTTTTTCTGTTTCTTCATATAAAGAATGCTTTCAGCACCTTGTTGAATCAATGACACGTAGAATTAAGGCAGTTCTGAAGGCGAAAGGAGGTCAAACACAGTATTCGTATGGTGTACCTAATAATCCTTTAGGTGAGTGTAAGTATAATGAGCATCACATGGGTGAAAAATAAGCCCAGACAATACTACGCAAATACAGTCAATGTTTCTCAATGAGAGCGTGTGATCACCCGGTCTTAGAAAGTCGTTTTTAAAAAGTTTGTTGTCAGACCTGATCAGGTCATGATGCTGAAAGAGTAAAAGGTTTGAGTAAAAACTAAAAGAGGTTTGTGTTTTTTTCAGAATACTAATTTGGACTGATGACCAGAAAGTAAATTGAGTAAATTGGGTTTCATGTTAATTTAAAGCATCAGATTCAATCTATAACACACAATAACATTCACAAACAATCAATGATTTTATGAGTTTACACAATTAGATACATTTACACAATGATATATGTATTACAAAAAAGTGCTTTTTCTTTTATAAATGTTGCTTTTATAAACTGGATGTTGTTGATGTTTCATATACTCATTAACAGATATTAACTGATCATCTACATTGACGTAAATGAGATGTGCATCAGCGTTTGCTCTGTAAGGCACGTGTGTATAAGTCCATAGACTGTATTTTCACATTAATAAACAGCTTGACCTGAGAGTCTCAACATTCATATTTCATCTCTTTGGTTGTGTCATGGATTATTAACACTTAAATCAGCTGGATTTGATCTGATTTATAATCCCGAACATGAAGGTTTTTGAGGCTTTATAATACTGTAAGTTCACAGAGAGCCTTATGGATGCTCTTGCAGAGTTCACATGTCCCAGAATCCTTTGCGTGTGAATATTGTTCACATCCGGCCATGACCTCACTTCCTGTTCCTCAATGTTTGACTGTTTCACGTCAGCGGAGCAGATTTTCCCTGAAGCTTAATGATAATACGTAACGAGCAACTGACGTCATACACGTGCTCCTGATACTGAATAATAGTTAAAAAAAACCTCTAGTTTTCCGGCACAAATATCTGAAAACTCGTAATTCAAGATACATTTACAAGAGAAACAAAAAGACAAAGACATTAAATTGCTATAAAACAAAATTTAGCAAGTTTGTGCTTAAAACAACAATTATCTGCCACAGATTGTTGTTTTCCTTTGTCTTAAGTTTATTTTTCTGACTCCATTAGCAGATTTTCTTGATTAATTTTGATGCAGTTTTCATAAAACAAGACTCAATATCTTCAGTCATTGTGAATCTCCAGTAAACGGATGAGGATATAAGAGTGTTTAGATGTTTACGCTGGGAAACGAGACCGAAACACCGAGGAAGAGTGTGTGTTTCTGCAGTTTGGCTGAATAAAATCACCTGACGCGTGTAAATGTTCCTGCTCCTGTAAAGTGCAGTGTGTGTCTGGACGTCCGTGATCCGGCGCTTGCTCTACTTGTCGTCGCTCCCAGAATCCCCTGTGCTCTTGATGATGTCAGAGCTGATGATGTCACTGAGACGCTCCACGACACACTGCGCCGTCAGCCGGGCCTCGGGGTCGTGATCCCAGCACTCCTCGATGGTGGAGCTCAGGAGATGAACGCCCTGAACACACACACACACACATGATCAGAACCTTAGTGGGAGCCTCACACACACTTTCGTTCCGTTTCATCACATTATTATACATTCGCTGTAAAAAATATTGATGGTTTAACTTAAAAATGTAAGTAACCTGGTTGCCTTAAAATTTTAAGTTGATTGAACTGGAAAAAGTGAGTTAATACAATAAAGGAGATTAATTTAACCATCAGAAACTCAAAATAATATGTTATCTGAACTAAATAAATTATTTAAGTTGATTTGACAAAAGAAAAAATGTTGTGATTACTACACTGTAAAAAAAATATTGTTGGTTTAACCTAAAAAAGTAAGTAACTTGGTTGCCTTAAAATTTTAAGTTGATTGAACTGGAAAAAGTGAGTTAATACAATGAAGGAGATTAAGTTAACAATCAGAAACTCAAAATAATAAGTTATCTGAACTAAATAAATTATTATAAAGTTGATTTGACAAAAGAAAATATGTTGTGATAACAAATCTTGAAAATATGTTTACATGGCATAACATGGGAATTACAATATGGTCTAATGTGATTATTAAGCTTCAAAAGGCTGTTAGTGAATTAAATAAAATATACTGTTGATAAATTATGATCATGTTAACTTTATATGGTGTTTATAAGCTGTATTAGACGTGTATTATTAATTGTTTCAGTGTCTTTAGTTGTGTTTTCTGCTGTGAAACGTCAGTCGGGCCAGTGCTGCCACCTTGTGGAACCACTGATTACTGCAAACCCAGTTCAATACGCGTGTGTGTGACAGGAGTAAACTCCGGCTTTACCGTGTGGTTGCTCCAGCTGACCGGTATCTCGGGTCTCAGTCGATCTCTGATGACATCATCCTTCATGCTCTCCACACACGGATGCTCCTTCAGCTTCCCGAACGGAGGCTCGTATTCCCGCACATCTGCACACACACACACACAAGAAACATGTCAAAGTCTGACAGCATGTGACGAGTTTGATTGACAGCTCTCTGCACAGAGTGGGCGGGGAAATCACTGAAGAAAGGCATTATGGGAAGTTTTTACAAACACTCAAATCTGACAAACAACAAAAACAAAACCATATTGGAAAGGAATGTTATATTTAAAGAGTGACTGACAATGAATCTATGGAGATTCAGTGTGTGTGTGTGTGTGTGTAGCATTGAGGGGTGTTGTTACCTCCGGTGGCGCTGCATCTGGACACGATCTCCCACAGAACCAGAGCCATGGAGTAAACATCCGCCTGTTTGAAGGACTCGATGTTCTCCAGGTCCATCCGGGACTCCAGCACTTCTGGAGCCATGTACCGCGCCGTGCCCACCTGAGGAACACACACATACACACACACACCAAACACACATTGTATTTAAAGCAAATAAAATTGTAAAATTATTGCTATATATGAGTATGTGTTATTTAAATTATTTGATCAATTACCTATTAATTAATATTTTATGATTAATGAATTGTAAACTATATATTTATATAATATATATATATATATATATATATATATATATGAAGAGTTCAGATGCAAAAGCCTCTAAATGCCATTTGAAATTTTCTTCTTTAATGATGATTTTTATCAAACTTGTATATTTAAGTTCAGTAATTTCACTTAAATAACAATTAATAGGTAATCTTCATTGCCATTTAAGTGAAATTACTGAACTTAAATATACAAGCTTGATAAAAATCATCATTAAAGAAGAAAATTTCAAATGGCACTTAGAGGCTTTTGCATCTGAACTCTTCATATATTAAATTTGACTATATATATATATATAAACTGCCGGTCAATAGTTTTAGATCGGTAAGATTTTCTAAGATTTTCTTTTTAAGATTTTCTTTTTTTAAAAGAAGTCTCTTCTGCTCACCAAGGCTGCAATTATTTTGATAAAAAATACAAAAAAACCCCCCCAAAAAAACAGTAATATTGTGAAATATTATTACAATTTAAAACAATGGTTTTCTATGTGAATATATAGTGAAGTGTAATTTATTCCTGTGATCAAAGCTGAATTTATCATCATTACTCCAGTCTTCAGTGTCACATGACCCTCCAGAAATCACTCTAATATGAGGATCTGATGATCGAGACACAGTTTTTTACATTTTTATTTCAGGATTCTTTGATGAATAGAAAGTTCAAAAGAGCAGAATTGATCTGAAATGGAAATCTTTTGTAACATTAATCATCACTACCATTCAAAAGTTTGGGGTCAGTATAAGAATTTATTTTCTATTTTTGGGAGAAAGAAATTAGAAAATACTTTTATTCATCAAGGATGAGTTAAATTGATCAAAAGTTACAGTAAAGACATTTATAATGTTAGAAAAAGATTATATTTTAAATAAATGCTGTTCTTTTGAAGTTTATATTCATCATAGAATTTTCGGGGGGAAATGGTACACGACTGTTTTCAACATTGAAAATAATAATTGACGTTTTTTGAGCATAAAATCAGCATATTAGAATGATTTCTGAAGGATCATGTGAGACTGAAAACTGATGTGTATCCAGCAACAGTAATGATGTTGAAAAATCAGCTTTCAAATTACATTTTAACATATATTAAAATAGAAAACAGTCATTTTAAATTGTCATAATATTTCACAATATTACTGTTTGTCATTTTTTTCATCAAATAAAACAGCCTTGGTGAGCAGAAGAGACTTCATTTAAAAACATAAAAAATCTTACTGATCTAAAACTTTTGAACGGTAGTGTATATATATATATATATATATATATATATATTCCCATACAATATAATGTTTTGCCTGAAGGTCCTTGATTTGACCACTAGATGGCGTCATTTCTGCCCATGATTACTCGTCGTTTGTGAAACGGCTGTACTTGTGTGAATTACTCTCAATATCAGACATATTTAAGGCTTCATTCTAGCTCTGGTTCAGTCCTGATTAGCATTGATATTGAGTTAATCCTGTCCGCTAACCTGTTGTTCCATGTTTTGTGGACTGAAGTCTCCTGGATGTGTCTCCCTGATCTGATATTTAAAGGATTGGTTCACTTTTAAAAAAACTTTTGCTGATAATTTAAATTACTCACCCCCATGTCATCCAAGATGTCCATGTCTTTCTTTCTTCAGTCGAAAAGAAATTAAGGTTTTTGATGAAAACATTCCAGGATTTTCTCCATATAATGGACTTCAATGGGGACCAAACGGTTCAAGGTCCAAAAGAAAGTTTTAGTGCAAACTGCAAACTGTTCAAAGGGCTTTAAACGACTCCAGACGATGAATAAAGGGTCTTATCAAGGACACATCGAGTCATGACTCGAAAAAAGATTTTGATGAACGAGTTCGAACAGGAGAGTCACGAACGCGCGTCACAGAACAGAGCAAGGCGAGCATTTGAGCTTATAAAACTTAAACTTTGTTATTTATTTATTAAATGAGCGATCGTTTCGCTTGATAAGACCCTTATTCATCGTCTGGAGTCGTTTAAAGCCCTTTGAACAGTTTGTAGTTTGCACTGAAACTGTCTTTTGGACCTTGAACTGTTTGGTCCCCATTGAAGTCCATTATATGGAGAAAAATCCTGGAATGTTTTCATCAAAAATCTTAATTTCTTTTCACGGACATCTTGGATGACATGGGGGTGAGTAAATTATCAGCAAAAGTTTTATCAAAAGTGAACTACTCCTTTAAGCCGAGCTCTTCAGCTTGTATTGCCTAAGGACTGTTGTTTTTGTGTTATATCCCTAAAGTACCGCCTAAGACTGTTGCTTATGATGTTCCCCCTCTGTGAATTTGATTGTGTTGAGTGTTGTGAGGATTACTGACGTGAGACTCCGCCCACTCACTGTTCTGATTGGCTATTAGTTTTGACTGATTTTGACGCATCTAACTCCCCTGACCGCATGTGACGGCCCTCACCTGTCCGCTGTTGGCCAGTTCCTCCGGAGACGTGTAGGTGTCGAGTCTCAGACTGAGGCCGAAGTCACACAGACAGCACGTGAGGTCTGACTTCACCAGCACGTTAGCGCTCTTCAGGTCTCGGTGGACGATGGCCACTTTAGCTCGTCCGCACGGCGTCCGATCGGCGTGAAGATGAGCCACGCCCCTCGCCAGCGAACCGGCCAATCGGCACAGCTCGTCCCAGCTAATCACGTGCTGCGACAGGAAGTCCTGCAGGTTTCCTCGCTCCTGATAGGCCGTTATCAGCCAATACTGTCGCGACGCTTTCCGGTCCTCGGCGGTCAGAAAGTGCAGGACGCTCTCGTGCCGGAGCTCGGCGTCGGAGTAAATCTCCCACTCGGTTTTCCACGAGGCGTATTCTTCATACGGGAATATTTTCACGGCCACCGTTTGGAAGGATTGGCTGGCTTGCTTGAGTCCGGCTCTGAAGACCTCGGCGAACCGGCCTTTCCCGACGGATGAGTCCAGTTGGATGGGAAGAAGCTCCAAGTTGTGGTTCAGGCTGTTGTCGGAGCGGTCTTCGTTCATGATGATGGCGCAGGTTTCGCTTTCGCTTTTGCCTTTGGACGCGGGCGCTTTGTGCTGCCGATACACCCAGTAGACGAAGAGCAGCGAGACCAGCAGGACCAGCACGACCGCAGAGGAAACCAGACCGACCAGCATCAGAAACGGGAGCTTCGGCTCCTCCGATCTGGGAGAAACCGGATCCGCACCTGAACACAACACGACAATTATTTCATTTTTTTCATTTTATTGTTTATTTTTACAGGGACAATGCACAATTAAAAGTAATTGCACAAGAATTAGCTAATAGCTAGTTTACATCTGCTGTCCCTGGGCAGGAAGACAAATAAAATAACATGCATTACATATACACCACATAAAGCATCACAGTACATATACATATGTAGAATATAACATTTAAAACCAAAATATAAAACAAATAAAAGTACAGTTCAGTCATTAGTGGTTGCAAATGTGTGCTGAATTGTGGAGTTAGACCGTTACACATTTTTTACCATTGCAATTACTAATCATAATTTTATTGAAGCAGATTTACTGATTTTATTGGTTGCTTTTATTCATTCATTAAAGTCCCTGTAAAGGCAATTCTAAAAAAAAATTCTAAACTAGAGCCAGGCCGATATTAGGCATTTTTCATAATATCGGTATCGGCAGTTATAATGGCCGATAAATTAATATTTTAAAAATAAAATAAAAACGGACGAAACACGCTTCAATCATCTCTCCTCGGCCTGTTATATTGAAAATGTATGTTTTACAATTTGCAGTATGATGTTATCTATTGCTAATCATAGACTAGCTAACCACAAAGCTAGCTAATGCCACTATCATCAGTGGAAGACCGCTAACGTTAACATTAATGAGCTTGGAAACCACAATGAACTTTTTCTCCCTAAATGAAGTAATGATTACTGTATTTATAACTCGCATATCTCTAGTTACAGTCCCTGCATTGTAAAATGTAAGTTATACTCGCGAGGAGTGAACATTTAGACAGAGAGAAAAAGTATCAAACGTATCTTGTGCAGAAAAGTTAGCTTTTCTTTTACACGTGTGTGAAATCCAACAATATTTAATAATAAAAAATAAAAATATCGGCCGATATATCGGATTATAAAACCCAAAAATATTTGTATCGGTCTTCAAAATCCTCTATCGGTCGGGCTCTAATCTAAACGCATTATAAATGTTAGAAATGTATTGCTAAAACATACTGTATTACAAAGACTGTGAACTGTGAACTGAATCGTGGAGTTAGACCGTTACACATTTTTTACCATTGCTATATATATATATATATATATTTATTTTTTTTTTTTTATTTATCCATTAAAATATGGATTAGCTCATTCAAAACTGTAAGCTTGTAATAATGTTTTTAATTCCAGTGGATTTCAGCAGTAAATCTGAGCATGTCTTTACGTCAATACTTCACATCTGTACACACACACGTCTCAGCTAGTAGGCTATTTTAATTCTTCAAAATTAGAAACAAACAGCAAAAAAAAAAAGTTAAAGAGTAAAAACGAAACAGGTGATAAAAATAAACAAATTGAAAGGGAAAACAAGATTATTTTCTGACTCCATTGACAGATGTTCGTTCTTGTTTTAAGCACAAACTCACTTCAATTTGATCAGTTTGTCAGAAAACAAACTCAATATTAATGTCATTTTGCATCTCAAATGTATCTTAATTTAAACAGCCTCCATCATAGCATTTGAAATGTTCCTATTTTTGTTAATGTTGAAATGTTACTCTCACTTTTGAAAGACAATAACTTTATATATGGTGCACTTTCAGATATAAATCTTTGCAGGATGTTTTCATTCCCTTAAAGCTATAGTCCACACTACATGAACAGTCATTTTCAAAAATCCATGATTGGGGCTCTTTAAGTGTTTATAAATGTATCTGTACTGGAAAACACATTTTGGATGGACAGGCGTTTTAATCACAGATATTTTCTGCACCAAAAGTTTCCTCTCAGAGTCACATGATGCGGCTTCCTGTTTAACCAATCTAAATCTAGATCTAGACATTTCTGCAGAAAGAAAAAATCTTGAGCGATGCTTTTCCTTCAGAAAAAGCCCCTTGTTACAGTAAACACAGTGCAGCACAACACAACCGCACGTGCGTCGACACACACACAAACAAACAACACGCGGCTATAAAAACAACGAGATGATCTTTACACACAGACAGGAGGAAACCACACGTCTGGAGCAGCAGCGGATCCACACACACACACACACACACACACGCCACATGAACTGCGCGAGTCTTCAGATTATCAAGAAAGTGTCTGAACATTATTATCGGACAGATTGTATCTGTGTTAGGAGTGTAACAATATACCGTGTCGAGACAATTTGTATCGTGGATAGATCAGCCGAAATAAAAATCAAGTTTTCAGACTCAGAGTTTAAGTGACTTAAAGGATCACTTCCTTTTTTATCTTTTAAATGCTTAAAATGAATTTAATGTTGGTTGAGGAGATTCCCATCTCTATGTAAAAGTGCTTTGAGTGCCAAGAAAAGCGCTATATAAATATAATGAATTATTATTATTATTAATATTCAACAATATTACTGATTGACACCATTAAATGAGAACTAAACTGAGCTGGACGATACATACATCAGATCACTGTCAAAGTGCATCTATCCCTATCTAAATAAACTATAATAAAAAATTAAATAAATAAAATAAATTATCTGACAGAGTGCAACAATATACCGTCCGTGTCACAATATATCGCAATACAAAAATGCAACAATTTGTACCCGATAATAAAAATTACTGTGAGAGAAAAAAAAGTGACTTTTATTTATTTTTATCTTTTAAATGCTTCAAATGAATTTAATGTTGGTTGAGGAGATTCCCCCTCTCTATGTAAAAGTGCTTTGAGTGCCAAGAAAAGCGCTATATAAATATAATGAATAATTATTATTATTAATATTCAACAATATTACTGATCTGCTGCATTGACACCATTATATGAGACCTGAGCTGAGCTGGACGATGACATCACGGATATCTCCAGAGCCGCTATATATAAATGAACTAAAGTAATATAACTTTTACAACAAAAATTAATTATCACTGAACGTACTTAAGCTGCACTGTGACGCCATTTTCTTCTAGAAACAAACTTTGTTGCAGTATTTTCCTGTTTTCTCTGTAAGCTGCTCTGAAACATACGGAGGCGTATTGCATTCACTTGAAGAAAAAAAATCTACTCTGTTTTTCTGAATTAATGAGTTAATTTTTCATGAGAAAAAAAAATTTGCTCTGTTTTTCTGAATAAACGAGTTAATTTTTCATGAGAAAATTTTTTTTTGCTCTGTTTTTCTGAATTAATGAGTTCATTTTTAATGGAATTTTTTTTTGTTCTGTTTTTCTGAATTAACTCATTAATTCAGAAAAACAGCAAAAATAAATTTTCTCATGAAAAATTAACTCATTAATTCAGAAAAACAGAGCAATTTTTTTTCTCATGAAAAATTAACTCATTAATTCAGAAAAACAGAGGAAAATTTTTTTTTTCATGAAAAATTAACTCGTTAATTCAGAAAAACAGAGTAGATTTTTGTGAAAAGCGCTGTATAAATAAAGCTGACTGGACTCAAGAGTGTGTGAGAGTGTGTGAAACTGACCGTCAGGAAAGATGAGGCGGCCGTTACACTCTTCCTCGTTACAGGAGCAGATGAACTCGTCCTCCGCCCCCTTCACTCGCTTCATCTCGCAGGTTTTGCTGTTGAAGTCCTTCAGGAACTGGCCACGAAACCTCAGCGCTGGGTGGTGACACACCGTCTCGATGGTGGCGTTCCCTTCCTCTCTCCTCCTGAAACATCACGACATTACAGTAAAGCTGCTGTATGTAACGTTTCACTCTACTAAAGCATAAAAATACTTAATATATAGGGCTGGGTATTGAGACAAATTTCACAATTCGATTCGATTTCGATTACGATTCGATTCAATATCGATTATTTTGGATATCAGTTACAATAAATGGCCATTTTTCTCAAGGGAATCAAATCTCTGAACTAATGCTGTAAACTATGGGAGTCTAGTTGTAGCCTATAGGCTTCATTAGCCTAATATGAAGGTAATAATGAACTGTTTTGTAGCTATACAAACACTTAAATTACACTTTTATTTATTTTATAATAAGAAGATTATATGAAATATAAACATTTAAATGGTGGCTGTCATAAAAACTTGCCAGATTTATTCAAATATGCATTAAATATTGAAGAACATTAAGATTATAATGCATATGTAATATGGTGTATATATTTAGAGTTATTTTTTCTAGCTGACTAACGAGTTTATGTGGGTTTTCTGAGTAAATATGACGATGACATTGATTACAAGCTGTTTAACTGACGTCTTTCCACACTTTAACACACTTTCAGATGCTCATTCATGTTTATTTGGCGCTGTGACTGGTATTATTAAGCCGGAAGAGAGATCAGCGCTGCTGCTTCTCCAGAGCGATCTCACGCCACAGCGACAAAACGCTATTTATGTTTTTGAATTTCTAAAGAAAATGGACGTAATTTGAAAATTGAGACTTTGTTTCATATCAATAGTAACAAAGGACAAAGATTATTGCCATTTTTTGGATGCGCGCAGCCGCAAAACAATGTCCCACAGGATGACTAATCGATTCTTGAGATTTAAGAATCGATATCGGTTCGTAAAAATGAGAATCGATTATTATCGAGTAATCGATATTTATTACCCAGCCCTAGTAATATATGTTGGTATTATCTAATATAAATACCTAATCTATTTTTAGATATCAAGCTCAGATTTGTTCAGATTTATGGCTTTGATTTGCTCACAGTGATCTCGCGTGTGTCTCCGCTAGAGATCGAGAAGAGATCTGAAGCGGATGGATCTCGAAGTGTGTGTACACTAGAGTAGCGCTGACCTACCAGGAACTGACACACACTTCCTCGGGATTCTCGCAGATCGATGTGACTTTGCAGAAGGATTCGCAGACGCCGGTGGCGTTACACGTCGTGAATTCGATGTCGCAGAACTTACAGAGCTGAGGGACCTTGAACACTTTAATTACTGATGCACTCGCTGCAAAACACACACACACACACAGAGAGAGAGAGAGAGAGAGAGATGAAATGCCTACAGGCACAAAAATACATATCTATTCAGTGCTGATGATATAGCATATTTTTGCATAAGAGACCACACACACACACACACACACACAAACACTAACCTGACCCCTAAACCTAACCATCTCTGACACACACACACACACACACTAACCCGACCCCTAAACCTACCATCTCTCTCTCTCTCACACACACACACACACACACACACACACTCACATGTCTCTATCTTGTCCTCCCCCTCAGTGTGTGTGTTCAGCAGCAGGCGCTCGTTACACTCGTGTCCCGTACAGGCACACACACGCAAGGATTGTCTGATGCTCAACACACACACAGATCCGTTGTAATCCTGCAACATCACACCGCGCAGCGCTCGCGTGGGGTCGTGACACATCGTCTCCACGGTAACCATCCCAGCTTTCCTCCACCTGCACGACAGAGGTCAGGATAACGCATCTTTACCACACTCACACTCACGGTGTGTGATACGGCATCCCAGAATGCAAAGTGCTCCACCCTTCATATATAGTGTTACAAATAAACTATTTTAACTGTAAATTATATATATAATTATATTAACTAAATCCATAAGAATTATTTTAATTTTCTTTACTTGAAATAAACATGAACAGAATTAATATAAAATATAAAAGCTTTCAATTTAAAACATTTCTAAGTTTTAACTTGATGTTCTAAAATAAAATAAAAAGGAATAAACTATATAGACGCATTTACAAAAACTCCACACAACAAAAAACAAAACAATATAAACACAAAATCTATAAAACAAAATGCAATTTAAATAGAAAATATAAAAATTTAAACTCAAAATACATAATAATTAAATAAAAAATTTAAATATTAATATAAAATAATGAAATCTATAATAATATGTCAATCCTTAAACAACACTGATGTGTGTCATTCTTTAGAAGTCACCTCACAGTAATGCACAGTATTTACTACACTAATGTGTGTGTGTGTGTGTCAGTAGGCCTGCTGATATACACCTGTGTGTCGGGTCGCTGGACAGCTAAACCAGTCGCGATCTCTTCCTGTAATCACTACAAACCAAACTACAACTCCCATAATGCAGCAGTGTACAGGCATACATGATCAAAAATAAATTAAAATGCATCTTTAAAGATCTGAAGAATCCTAGAGAACTTTACGAATCTGCAAAAAACGTCATTTTTTTAATGCCCAATCCCTTTAAAGGTGCAGTGTGTAATTTTTAGCGGCATCTAGTGGTGAGGATGCGAATTGCACCCAACAGTGGCCGACGGGAAGTGATGTCGTAGAGAGTAGCCAGTTAAGAGCTTTCTTTACAAAGATTAATAAAGAAATTATGTTTACCTAATTATTCAGTAAAATTATGTTATTGTCCATTCAGGGCCACCGTAGAAACATGTGGATGTAAGCGGACCCGCGGTGTGTGTAGACAGAAATGCTCATTCTAAGGTAATTAGAGTTGCATTTCTGTCAACAGATCCTCCTAAATATGACACACTGGCCCTTTAAGAAAGATTGAAAAGGGTTTGACGTGGGACGTGTTTATTTCTCTAAGCTTTGATCTGTGGTGTGATGAGATGAGGTCGTGTTCGAACACGTCGGTGATTCACATGTGTGTGTGTGTGTCATACCAGACGGCGGCGCAGACGTCCTGTGGATTCGGGCAGACTCTCGATACGCTACAGTTTGAGATGCACTCATTGGCCCTGCAGGCGGCCGGCTGAGGGTCACATGACTTACACCGACTGTGCTGATTGGTTGAAGGGAGCATGGCGGATGTACCTGTAAAACACACACACACACACACACATATCAGGGGTCAGATAAGACTGTGTCTGACCAACTAGCAATTAGTTACGGCTCTCTTCAGATTAAAACTAATTGATTGATTCAGACAAATAATAATAATAATAATAATACAAATAATACATAATATTTTTATTAGGGCCGTGCAAAAGTTAATTGCGATTAATCGCATCCAAAATAAAAGTCTGTTTTACATAATATATTTGAGTGTGTGCTGTATATAATTATTTTGTATATATAAATACCCATGCATGCATGTATATATTTAAGAATTATTTGCGCTTAAATTCTGTATATATATATAAATACATAATCTATATTATATAAATATTTTATATAGGAAGAACACATTTTCTTAAATATATTCATGCATGTGTGTGTATTTATATATACAAAATAATTATATGCAGCACACACAAATATACTATGTAAACACAGACTTTTATTTTGGATGCGATTAATCGCAATTAACTTTTGCACAGCCCTAATTTTTATGTAACCGACTAAAAACTGTTAAGAGCAGTCCAGAACAAAAACTAAATGAGTCACTTGAAAGAGTCATCTAAGCAGTTTATGCAACCCACCACTAATGTAAACACACACACACACACACACTCTCTCTCTCACAAACACACACATATTAACATAGAAAGCACATGCATGTCAGCGATGCTGCGTTTGTTGATGATGTTAAGAGTTAATGTCTCTAAAGATCTAGAGGTCACCCAAGCACACACACACACACACACACCAGTTGATTGAGGGGCAACATGAAGAAGAGTGACGTTAGTTTGACTCCAAACACATGCTTTAATTTATAGTTTGAGTTTGATCATCTCGAGTTTGTGATGTAACCGTCTCCACATTCAGCGACTGTCTGCCAGAACACAAACACACGAGAAACACACACTGAGCTTTAGGAAGCGATGTTTGTGTCGTCAGGATCTCTCAAACACAACAGCAGGTTTATGCTGTCACACACACACACACACACACACACACACACAGCAAAGCTCAGGAACAGTATGAAACACTTAATGTAAATATAAACAAACAAGCTCAAGGTGCATTAAATGGATAAGGACTTATATTTTGTTCCTTATATTTACATTTTATAATACACTATATTATAGTCGTTGCTGTTGTGGCAACTGCTCCTTTCATAAAGGTCAATACATGTTAATATCCATGTACTATAGTCTAATATTATTAATACAATTCTCTAATGTAACATCATGGTTATCAAATATGATAAACGTTCAGTAGTATGTTGCATACCAGTAATATATCAGTAATTGATATAATAACAATTCAGATTTCGAATTAGTTTTCATTTGTAGCCTATATTTAAAAAAAAAATATGTAAATCTTAAAGTTTTAGTAATATTGTTATATGTTTTTGTCATTTTATGACTACATAGTTTATATTAATTATTATTTCAGTTTTAGTTATATTAGTATATGAAGTTCAACTTAATGTAAAAGTGAGAAAAGATGTCTCTGGCAACTACCTGAAATAAAATATATTTAATTTTTAGTTAACATTTATTATATTAAAATATTATTTCAAGTTATGAAACGTAAATGGTTTTAGTTAACTATACTAATAACCTATAAAATCAGACACCTTTACACTAGGCTACCATGGTCCTTCCATGTACTAGTTTAAGTGTGCAGTTTTTAAACTCAAAGTAGTTTTACTGTAGTAACAACTCACTCACAAAACATTAAATGATTTACATGTGAATTTAGAATAATTATAAATGTCAAAGTATAAAGAAAAACAGAAAGAACTAATAAAACAGGAACACAATTTGAGTAGTAAGCTAAGTCTCATACACACACACACACAAACATGAGGAAATGTCAATCAGACTCGTGTTTTGAAAGAGAAACTTATAATCAATCTATTTACACCCTAAACACCGCGTTTGACGCGACGCTCTCGCGTCGCGCTGTAGTATCGAGACTGAAGCGGGATTTCACTCACCAGACATCATCAGACACGCGAGAAGAACCGAGCCACAGCCGACAGAACCGAACCGCTCCATCACAGCTCAACGCGTCGCGTCGCGTGTGTGACTCGAGTCCAGACCGGCGCTCTTATACCGGCGCGGGCGCGCGCGTCTCGTTCTCATCTGAGAGGAAGCGCGCGTGAGTCACACCGAGGCAGGAAATGTTCAAGAGGAGGAAGCGTCGCTTTTCCTGCTTTACTCTCTCAAAACTGCTAACTACTGCCTGTGTACACACACACAAACACACACACTGCTCAGCCTCAGGGCTCACTAACTACTAGACAACAGATGTGGGCATCTCGAAAGCTGGTAAGCACCCTACATAGACAGCATGTCTGGGCATCATAGTGTGAGCTGCCTACATATAACACATTTTTAGGCATCATAGTTATAAAACCAATTGAGTTTCCTTCATAAACAATATTTCTGGGCCTGACAGCATTTTTAGACAGTCTTAAAACCTAGTTGCCTATATAGACAGCATTTTATGCATCGATCCCAAAACCTAGTATGCTTAAAATAACAGCATTTCTGACATCAAAGTCTGGAAATAATTTGAGCTGCCTACATTCATCACCAAAACTGAGTTATAGACAGCCTTTCTGAGCATCTCAAAACCTATATAGACAACATTTTGGGGGTCACAGTCCCAAAACACAGCGAGTTACTGTAGTACTGTACATAGACGACACTTTTAGTTTCCATAGTCTTAAAATCTGCCGGTTGAGTGTGTTTCTGAGCACGTGTGTGTCTCACAGTGAGTGTACACCTACACACACTTCTCTAACATCTCGAAACCTTGCACACCGCCTACAGTGAAGCACACACACACACACACTCGAGCCGCTAGCAGACTGCAGTTAGAGAGCTTCACATGTCTGGTCATGTGACGTGAGCGAGTGTGTGTGTGTCATGAAACATGTTTAATATAGTTTATGATATTCTACTGGAGTTTCTCGGATGTTCTTCATCAGTAACTGGAGGAAGATGTGAATATCACAAAGATGTTATTTATTTCACCCCGAAATCTGTCACTGTCTTACTGTAAAACACTGACAGATTTACTGTGTGTTTACAGGATTGACTGAATACACACATAAAACATTTATCCTGGGTTTAATATGCAAAATCACATAAACACACACAGTTTTTCAGTTTATGTGTGATTCACTGAGTCGGCATGTTTCAGACGTCAGAGAAGGAAAGTTCTCAGATTTCTTTAGGTTTTGTTTTGGGAATATTATACACACAACTGTTCAAATCTATGATCATTGCATTGAAATATTTGTGTTTGTGAGGACTGTGAAGAACCCATCTGTGTTTGATCATGTTGGATTCGCTGATGTTCACAGTTCCAGCGGTGCAGACTCAGACCATGAGGAGCAGATGCAGACACACACACACACACACCGAGCTTCAGTTCCAGTCAGAGGGGAGAGACGGCGTCTAGACGAGATCTCCGGCTCCGGGACGGCTCCGTCTGTGTGTGTCGCAAGCCTTGCACAGTTCCAGGAACAGCGATCGGCAGTCATCAGGAACATCATCCAAACACTGACGGCACGTCTCAATATTCTGAAATCAAGAAACATTTACTTAAGATGCAAAATGACACGAAAATTCCCTTTGAATTCAGTTTATTTTGAGCATAAATGAAATGAAATAAAAGGAGTCAGATTTACGCTCCCACGAAATAAAAATAACAAATCTATTTGATTTTATTTAAATAACCATATTTTCAAAATGCATTTATTCAAATTGCTTAGAGCTTAGAGGCGTATTGCATTCACTTGAAGAAAAAAATCTACTCTGTTTTTCTGAATTAACGAGTTTATTTTTCATGAGAAAAAAATATTTTGCTCAGTTTTTCTGAATTAATGAGTTAATTTTTCATGGAATTTTTTTTTTTGCTCTGTTTTTCTAAATTAACTCGTTAATTCAGAAAAACAGAGCAAAAACTTTTTTTCTCATGAAAAATTAACTCATTAATTCAGAAAAACGGAGCAAAAAAACTTTTTCTCATGAAAAATTAACTCATTAATTCAGAAAAACGGAGTAAAAAAACTTTTTCTCATGAAAAATTAACTCGTTAATTCAGAAAAACAGAGCAAAAACTTTTTTTCTCATGAAAAATTAACTCATTAATTCAGAAAAACAGACCAAAAAAATTTTTTCTCATGAAAAATTAACTCGTTAATTCAGAAAAACAGAGCAAAACTTTTTTTCTCATGAAAAATTAACTCATTAATTCAGAAAAACAGAGCAAACTTTTTTTCTCATGAAAAATTAACTCATTCATTCAGAAAAACAGAGCAAACTTTTTTTCTCATGAAAAATTAACTCATTAATTCAGAAAAACAGAGCAAACTTTTTTTCTCATGAAAAATTAACTCATTAATTCAGAAAAACAGAGCAAACTTTTTTTCTCATGATAAATTAACTCATTAATTCAGAAAAACAGAGCAAACTTTTTTTCTCATGAAAAATTAACTCATTCATTCAGAAAAACAGAGCAAAAACTTTTTCTCATGAAAAATTAACTCGTTAATTCACAAAAACAGAGTAGATTTTTTTTCTTCAAGTGAATGCAATACGCCTCCGTAATACGCCTCCGTAAAATATGACAATATTCAGTTAAATTGTTTTTAAAAAGATTGAAACAAGTTAGATTTATTTCTCAAATATATGAACCAGGTTATTGTGCATTGTGTTATTGTGCAAAAACATAAAATACACTAATATTAAAGACAATCTGTAAAAACAAGTCTTAAATATCATGCCGTCTGTAATTATATTTAACTGAAAAACAAGACCAAGACTCTGACGAAGAATAGGATGTTCAATCTCTTCGTGTGTGTGTGTGTGTGTGTATTAGAGGCACTCAATCATTGACACTCACACTGTAAAAAAAATATTGTTGGTTTAACTTAAAAAAGTAAGTAACCTGGGTTGCCTTAAAATTTTAGGTTGATTTGAACTGGAAAAAGTGAGTTAATACAATGAAGTAGATTAATTTAACCATCAGAAACTCAAAATAATAAGTTATCTCAACTAAATAAATTATTATAAAGTTGATTTGACAAAAGAAAATATGTTGTGATAACAAATCTTGAAAATATTTTTTACAGTGAAATCTCATGGTTGATGTGAAGTGGATGATTATTATTCATCTACAGAGTCTCTGAGAGTTCATCCGATCTCCTGGAGAGACAGCGAGTGTGTGTGTGTGTGTGTGACAGATTACCCATGATTCTCCAGCTCTCTCTCTGATCCAGGGGAACACGATCACTATATGATCAACACACCCTCACTCACGTCTGAAGTACACACACACACACACACACACACACACACTCCGCTTTAGATCAGATTAGCTGTAGATCCACAGTAGATGATCATCATTCAGGCAGAAATCATGATTTAGCATCTGAGAAAAAACAAGTGACGAGAAGCATTACAGAAACGTTACGCAACTAGTGTGAGGACACACACACACACACACACGTTCAGTTTCGATATCAGATCATCTAAAACCAGATGTTTTACGGAAAACTGAGCAGTTATCATTTCCCATAAACAGCTGTACATCTTATGAACACACACACACACACACACACACACACACACACACACACACACACACACGACTGAACAGATCACCTCATCATTATTGACACTGAATCGGCCTCAAATCAGCAGCTTCATCAGAAAACAGATCCGGTTCTGATCCACTCGCTGCTGAAACACACACACACACACACACACTTAGAAAACATTTGAGTTCTCGGCTCAATCATAAAGAAGGCTTTATGCCAAAGAGGTTCAATATAAGGACAATGTTTTAAATGATTGTGTAATACTTTCATGTTTAATCTAAATGAAAATAGAAATGTGGCTTTGGCAGCTGAAATAAAATAAGCTCAATTTCTAAAAACATTTTAGTTTGTTTCAAGTAAAAAATAAATAGTTTCTCTGATTATAGTTTTAGTGGTTCTTACAGTCTCATTTCTGTGTATCTGAAGATCCAAATGAACTGAAAGGAGACAGAATCGAAACACACACAAACGTACTCAATCAAATCATTTAACACGCATTCCAGCGATCTATTATTCACATCTGTCATCATACGAGTTACACAACACACACACACACACACACACACACACACATCAGAACCGTCTGTGATCCAAAACACAAGTCAAACAAGAACACGTCTGACATCCATTACATCCAGACAGGACTTTATTTGATTTGTAGAGCTCTTTCACAACACACACACACACACACACACACACACACACACACTCAAAGCCAGCTAAACTAAAGACGTAGGTCTGAAATAATGAAGCAACAGATGCAGATCTGAAAGTGAAGTTTGTGAGAAAACAGCAGATTTAAGTCCTTCAAAAGTCTAGACATGTTTTACTCTATTTCTGAGACATTTTAAAACGTTTTATACTGACTTTATCATATGAGTTTATATATTGCAATATGCTCTTAATAAATCACACTTGATAGCTTTTAAACTCAAAGTTCACTCTGTCTCAGGCTGTTTACACGGAAACGACTCTGAAGAGAAAACGCAAAAGTGGCATTGCGTCATCACTTTTTATTCTGCGTTTAGACGAGCGTTTTGTGTGGGAAATCCGCATGCAGATGGTGACGCAAAAGTGTTTCTCCAGGGTTAACGAGCCGGTTTCTCCAGGGTTAACGGTCGGGTTTCTCCAGGGTTAACGGTCGGGTTTCTCCAGGGTTAACGGTCGGGTTTCTCCAGGGTTAACGGTCGGGTTTCTCCAGGGTTAACGGTCGGGTTTCTCCAGGGTTAACGGTCGGGTTTCTCCAGGGTTAACGGTCGGGTTTCTCCAGGGTTAACGGTCGGGTTTCTCCAGGGTTAACGGTCGGGTTTCTCCAGGGTTAATGGGCCGGTTTCTCCAGGGTTGACGGTCGGGTTTCTCCAGGGTTAATGGGCCGGTTTCTCCAGGGTTGACGGTCGGGTTTCTCCAGGGTTAACGGTCGGGTTTCTCCAGGGTTAACGGTCGGGTTTCTCCAGGGTTAACGGTCGGGTTTCTCCAGGGTTAATGATCGGGTTTCTCCAGGGTTAATGGGCCGGTTTCTCCAGGGTTAACGGTCGGGTTTCTCCAGGGTTAACGAGCCGGTTTCTCCAGGGTTAACGGTCGGGTTTCTCCAGGGTTAACGGTCGGGTTTCTCCAGGGTTAACGGTCGGGTTTCTCCAGGGTTAACGGTCGGGTTTCTCCAGGGTTAACGGTCGGGTTTCTCCAGGGTTAACGGTCGGGTTTCTCCAGGGTTAACGGTCGGGTTTCTCCAGGGTTAATGGGCCGGTTTCTCCAGGGTTGACGGTCGGGTTTCTCCAGGGTTAATGGGCCGGTTTCTCCAGGGTTGACGGTCGGGTTTCTCCAGGGTTAATGGGCCGGTTTCTCCAGGGTTAACGGTCGGGTTTCTCCAGGGTTAACGGTCGGGTTTCTCCAGGGTTAATGGGCCGGTTTCTCCAGGGTTAATGGGCCGGTTTCTCCAGGGTTAACGGTCGAGTTTCTCCAGGGTTAATGGGCGGTTTCTCCAGGTTGACGGTCGGGTTTCTCCAGGGTTAACGGTCGGGTTTCTCCAGGGTTAATGGGCCGGTTTCTCCAGGGTTAACGGTCGAGTTTCTCCAGGGTTAATGGGCCGGTTTCTCCAGGGTTAACGGTCGGGTTTCTCCAGGGTTAACGGTCGAGTTTCTCCAGGGTTAACGGTCGGGTTTCTCCAGGGTTAACGGTCGGGTTTCTCCAGGGTTAATGATTGGGTTTCTCCAGGGTTAATGATCGGGTTTCTCCAGGGTTAATGGGCGGTTTCTCCAGGGTTAACGGTCGAGTTTCTCCAGGGTTAACGGTCGGGTTTCTCCAGGGTTAACGGTCGGGTTTCTCCAGGGTTAATGATTGGGTTTCTCCAGGGTTAACGGTCGAGTTTCTCCAGGGTTAATGGGCCGGTTTCTCCAGGGTTAACGGTCGGGTTTCTCCAGGGTTAACGGTCGGGTTTCTCCAGGGTTAACGGTCGGGTTTCTCCAGGGTTAACGATCGGGTTTCTCCAGGGTTAATGAGCCAGTTTCTCCAGGGTTAACGGTCGGGTTTCTCCAGGGTTAACGATCGGGTTTCTCCAGGGTTAACGGTCGGGTTTCTCCAGGGTTACCGATCGGGTTTCTCCAGGGTTAATGGGCCGGTTTCTCCAGGGTTAACGGTCGGGTTTCTCCAGGGTCGGGTAAAACATGTCTAGACTTTTGAAGGACTTAAATCTGCTGTTTTCTCACAAACTTCACTTTCAGATCTGCATCTGTTGCTTCATTATTTCAGACCTACGTCTTTAGTTTAGCTGGCTTTGAGTGTGTGTGTGTGTTGTGAAAGAGCTCTACAAATCAAATAAAGTCCTGTCTGGATGTAATGGATGTCAGACGTGTTCTTGTTTGACTTGTGTTTTGGATCGGGTTTCTCCAGGGTTAACGATCGGGTTTCTCCAGGGTTAATGGGCCGGTTTCTCCAGGGTTAACGGTCGGGTTTCTCCAGGGTTAACGATCGGGTTTCTCCAGGGTTAACGGTCGGGTTTCTCCAGGGTTAATGGGCTGGTTTCTCCAGGGTTAACGGTCGGGTTTCTCCAGGGTTAACGGTCGGGTTTCTCCAGGGTTAATGAGCCGGTTTCTCCAGGGTTAACGGTCGGGTTTCTCCAGGGTTAATGAGCCGGTTTCTCCAGGGTTAATGAGCCGGTTTCTCCAGGGTTAACGGTCGGGTTTCTCCAGGGTTAACGGTCGGGTTTCTCCAGGGTTAACGGTCGGGTTTCTCCAGGGTTAATGAGCGGGTTTCTCCAGGGTTAATGAACGGGTTTCTCCAGGGTTAATGAGCCGGTTTCTCCAGGGTTAATGAGCCGGTTTCTCCAGGGTTAACGGTCGGGTTTCTCCAGGGTTAACGGTCGGGTTTCTCCAGGGTTAACGGTCGGGTTTCTCCAGGGTTAACGGTCGGGTTTCTCCAGGGTTAACGGTCGGGTTTCTCCAGGGTTGACGGTCGGGTTTCTCCAGGGTTGACGGTCGGGTTTCTCCAGGGTTAACGGTCGGGTTTCTCCAGGGTTAATGAGCCGGTTTCTCCAGGGTTAATGAGCCGGTTTCTCCAGGGTTAACGGTCGGGTTTCTCCAGGGTTAACGGTCGGGTTTCTCCAGGGTTAACGGTCGGGTTTCTCCAGGGTTAACGGTCGGGTTTCTCCAGGGTTAATGAACGAGTTTATCCAGGGTTAATGAGCAGGTCTCTACAGGGTTAATGAACGGGTTAAGAAGAACAACACAAACACTGTCTGATCAGATATGCCTCATTTACTGCAGTGCAAGATTCTACATTAATTATATAAAACAATTATAATCATTTGGGTTACCACAATGAAAATATTCAAATAAGAAAAAACAACAATAGCAGCTCTAGAAACATCATCATCATTAACATATTCAGAGCCAAAGTTTCTTCATCTTTGGTTTAGAAACGACTGCTGTTTTTCACAACTACACAAATCTACAGCCACTATTTCTTCTATTGCTTTAGACTGGTTGAGTTCAACTATCAACGCCACACAACCTGCAAAAGTTTTTCATAATTTTTTCTAAGAATTATTTGAAATGCATCAGGCAAAGCAGGCTAAAACATTAAAAGTTTAAAATGATCAAAAATGTATAAAATTAAATTTAAAAAAGCATGTTCGGAAATTGCAGCAAACTGCTGTACTTTTTTTTCCTCTTTGTGAAAAATAATGTAAGTAAAAATGCAATCCATTCAGGAAAATTATAATGACCTCATTTTTCTTCAAATGAAGAAAATGTGATATCAGGATTCAGTTCCACCATGTTTTACACACAACACCAGATTTGACACAATATACAAGTCACTTAAGAGGTATTTAAATCAAGGCAAGTGATGTTTTTGTAAATTCCTACATTTGACAGAAGAAAATCAACAATTTGATGATGTGCAAACTTAATATCCGAGGAAAACGGTCCTTGTTCTTCTTCATATAATTCTACATCATATATCTACACATTATTTTCATATTTAGGAAAGAAGCTTCAGTCCGTCAGACATAAAAACAAACAGAAAAGGAGGAATCCTGAAATACTCGTCACGCCCCGCGAGTCCTCCAGTGCTTTAGTCCCGTGGGGAATGAGAGGAGTGTGTGTTTGTGATGCTCGTTCACCTGGAGGTCATCACGAGTGCGGAGCGGCTGATTCTCCATCAGAAGGAAACGCTGGCGTACATCAGCTCTTCACGACGCTATCTGACAGCACAGACACACAACACATCCACAATGCATCTATTACAACCCAATAAGAACATACAAGAACAACATACAAGAATTGTCAGAACAACACAGCAGACGGACGACAGCGCTTGAAGATAAACTAATTTAAACACTTTACACTAATGCTCGTTAACGTTACTTCACGCATTAGGTATCATGAACAGGTTTTAATGTTAAAGTACAACATTTATATTGATAAATTACAAAACATTACAGCATTTATTTAAATTATCAGACTTAAATAGATTTATTACTGTGATTTTTGTATGTGTATTTTAATACATCATCATATAATGATTCCCATTGCATAAAACTAATATTTCTTGGTTTAGATTTGACCATTCAAAATTTTTAAAAGGGTTGTAAGGTGCATTAAATTAATGAATTAATATATAACATTACATTTAATTTATTCATATATAATATTAATGTTAATTTCTACATATACTAACAGATTTCAAGTTTGTATATTAAATTATTTTAAATGTAGATGAACGATTTCCAATGCATGAAATGATGCATTAACCAATTGTATTTAAGTTTTGATAATTCAAAATATTGAATAAATATTAAAATTAGGGCTGTGCAAAAATTAATTGCGATTAATCGCATCAAAATAAAAGTCTGTGTTTAGATAATATATTTGTGTGTGCTGTATATAATTATTTTGTATATATATACACACACATGCATGTATAATTAAGAAAATGTGTATATTTCATATATAAAATATGTATATTATATAATATAGATATTATGTATTATATATATATATATAGAATTTAAGCGCAAATAATTCTTAAATATATACATGCATGCATAGGTATTTATATATACAAAATAATTATATACAGCACACACAAATATATCATCTAAACACAGACTTTTATTTTGGATGCGATTAATCGCAATTAATTTTTGCACAGCCCTAATTAAAATATAATGTTAATTTCAACTAATACTGACAGATTTTACGTTTAAAGTCAGAATATTTTCTTAATTTTACAGTATATTCTAGATTAATGATTCCCAATGCATTCCATGATGCATTAACAAACATTAACAACCTCTAGTTTGATCATTACAGAAAAGCAATAAACATTCAACTATAAAATTAATGTTAATATCTACTAAGAGTTTAGTTTTGCCTAATACACCGGATAAAAGGCCTGTGAGGTCATCCGGTTGTAAGTGTGTAGTGTGTATGGTTGTGTAGTGTTCCTGTGGGCGTTGTCTATGTTTGCTAAGTGGACTGTAGTGTTGATGTGAAGTATGTAGTGTGCAGTGCACATGACGAAGTGCGCACTTGGACTGGTAGGAGCAGGGTTGAATAAGGTCACTGGTTTCCACGGTGATCTGTTGCTGTGTTACGTGGACGTCATGTGACGAGGGAGCCGGCGTCTGTGGAGGAGCTTCTGTTAATACACCCTGAGAACAGGAAGTGACATCATCATTCAGGACATGCACGGGAGGTTCAGGTATTTAGTAGGGTTTGCACGGTTAATCGGTATAATAAACCCAGAATTGCGATACGGCTTAGTGCAATATTCAAATCGTAAAGGCTGCGATTTAATTCAATAAAGATATGCGCTGCGTGTTTCAGAGCGAAGTATTCTGTGTTCATTTACACGTGAGCAGCTCGTGATCCAGTTTCAATAAGACTAATTCATATTGAATTGACATTGATGTATAATGACAAACTTTTGGGCCAAATAGTGCCGCCCTACAAACAATTCTACAGTTCAGTACAATAAAATTATTATTAACGATTAGATTATCTTGCTTAAACACTATTTAAGAAATATAAAAATAGCAATACTTTGTTTAATATTTGTATTTGGTAATAATTATTTTTATATTGATATTGAAATATAATGACACGTTTAGTGCATATAGTTGCACCGTAAAATAATATAACAATTATATTATTTTGCTTTAATCTTCCTTATTTTGTTTTATATTCTCATTTAATAAAATATACAAAAATTGTCATATTAATGTATAATCATGAAATTTTGGGACAAATAATGCAGCTCTACAAACAATTTTTAAATTGTACTGTAGAAAATGTTATATATTATATATATATTTTAATATATTTGACAGTGGAATATTACAATAGTGATATTTCTTATTTTATTTAGTTAATAACAACAAAAAACAACATTAATAATAATATTAATAATTATTATAGTCATATTGATTTTGCGCTAAAAAGTGCAGCCCTATGAACAAGCACACCAAACCTGCAATTTTTATTCATAAATTCCCAATCCGATATTTCCCTCGACTCGTATGGGTCTGGATATTAAGCTGGAGCTCTATATTTAACACACATCGCTCAGGACAGGTGTGTGATTTACCTCTACTGGAAGTGCTGACCGAGGGACCGGCGTCAACTGATGGATGAACGATCCTTGCATAGGGGCCGTAATGTACTGAAACACACACACACACACACACACACACACATACAGTTCTCCTGATGTCCTGCAGAGGGCGCTGACTGATCGAGAGCTTTCAGATCAAGCAGTGCTTCCTGTGTGTGTGTGTGTGTGTGTGTGTAAAGGATGGTTCAGCTGTCAGTGCTAATGAGTGGAGTGAAAGGGCGTGGTCACGGGTGATTAACTTCCTGTTCTGGAGCACAGAGTAAAACTACATCAGTGTCACAGCACTGAAGACTGACTGCGCATCACACACACACACACACACACACTCAAATACACACTCACGCACACACAATTTTACCTGCTTTCTGTTTTTCACAAGTGTTGACCTTTCTGTGTGTTTCTCAGGTTTAAACCACATCAGAGTCACACTGATACATTACATGATAAACTGCTTTCATTCAGGTCCTGTAGTGAAAATTCATGTATTTCTGCATCAGCATTTTACATCTGAGACACCGAGAGACTGTTAAATATGGAGTGTTTGTCATCTGAAGGGAAAGTGTGTGTGTTGTAGTTTACAGACACACACACACACACACACAGATGGGGCAGATGGTGTGTGTTTGATGACAGAGAGAGTTCAGCAGGGTGTCTTGAGACAGAATACGTGAATCAGGTTCTAAA